>JASDQU010100519.1:883205-920838 GCA_032191745.1 Picea mariana
AACACAGTGTAAACAAAGACATGAAAGAAACTGACATTCATAAGGCAAGAAGTCTCCAAAGTTCATACATAACCAGAACAACAATGCTTCATTAAAATTTTACAACCAGGGAGGCTTTGCTCAACCATCGATACTTACAAAAGTGGAAAAAATGCCTACATATACTTGGAACAAAAATACTGGAAGCGAAATCGAGACATGGCATTGAAGGCATTACGTCTGTATGCTTACTGCGCCTGCAGTCTCTGGGTAGTCGTGGACTTCATTCAGACGCAATCACGTTCCAAAGGACCTGAGAAAGAATTGACAAGCTTACATTCAATTCTAGACTTTCCATTTATGGAGGAAACGATGTTCAACCACCATCAACTGCCGCAATAACTGTTCCATTGGGATCGGGGAAGGCCCTGGCTGACTCTGTAGATACAGGATATGGAAACCTTCATATTCTACCATTTGAATCTTGCTTGGAGGAATCATGGTAGGACTGACGAGTTGACGTGAAGTGGTGAATGGATGGTGATCGGTTAGGGAAAACGATAGGGCGGATACAGATACGTGGTGAGGAGAGGCCACGCGAAAGGATAACAGAGGGAAGGCGATAGGGAAAACACATGTGGCAGAATTCATGAATTTTGGGACGTAAGAGCAGGGTGTATGAGACACATGGACCGGAAAGAAATCATGAGTTGGCGTGACGAGGGAATAAAATGTGGCGGCAAAGGACAGATGGTGGATGTATGCGATGAAGCTCCAGACTTTTCAGGAATTCAAGATTTCAGGATTCGCGAGCTTGAAGTGCGCGAGTTCCTTGCCTCCGGGATGCCCAATATCCCGATATGCGATGAGCTCCTTCTCCCAGGAATTAGCCCCTACCGACTAGACCATGGTCCATATGACCTGTTCTTGTGCGACCATGGTCCAACTTTCCATCGAGATTTCGGCGATCTTGACGACACGATGTTTGTGTCTGTTGAACTTGCGATTCCCCGAACCCCGATGGCTTATGGCCGCTGACTTGTTGACTGTTAGCTCCTTGGTGCGTAGCCTGCCACCTGTCTTCCACTATTGAAAGCTGCCCCCGATATCAGGAAATCGGACATCGGGACATCGGGATTTCTGCTACCTTGAGCGCGAGACTTTTAGTTTCCCGATCCCCGACTCTGTGGGATCTCTTCGCCACGTGTCTCGGTTGACGGACGGCTTTGATTCAGTCGGGCAATCGCGCATCGCGATTAACTCGGGTAAGAGTTCTCTGCCTTTAGAAACTCCGATCCTCCGATGGACTAAAATCCCAACTTTCCTTAGATGTATGACATGCGTCCTGCCAAAATCAACGGCTAGGATCCCATCGATATTTTTGAGACTCGAAAGATCTCGACCGTCTTTCCCTTTAAATTCCCGATACCAAAAATGTTACTAACACCTCCTACTAATGTTTGGTATGCCACTTCTTTGCACACTATCCTGTCAGGTAAAAACTATGGAAGGGCATGAGGAGGAACAAAACAACCAAATACTCTAATGTAGGAGAAATTCTCCTCAATGAACTAGTCTGCAAGTTTTCCTAAGTTCCCCATAATATTTTCTGAAATTCTGGGCGGTGGGTGGCCATAGATAGATATGTGAATAGGTACCACTATGATGTGACAGATTTCGTAAAAGAAATCTTTCACATTTTCCTCCCATAATTTAGAGTTGTAAAAATGTATTGGCTCAGAACTGTCCAGGGTCCAACTCCAATTCATCAGGGAGAATGGGGTCATGAAACAAATGGCATCCATAATATATGCTGACATGTAAAAAGGAGCAGGTTGCCCTTTTGATTTTTATGATTGATACTCAACAATTTCCTTGGCCATATTATCAGATATCATTTTATCCCAGTTGAAGGTATAACCCTCGGCTATTTCATTCGTTATGGATACCCACTCAACTGAAAAATGCGTAGGGTTCTTCTTCCCAAATAGGCGATAGCGCATCATGGCAATATATAACATATGAGCATCTAAGGATGCCATGGAATACATACCATGAGCATTGGCTCTGAATTTTTCTACATGTCCCCACCAGGTCTTGATTATATCAAGACCATTTCTACCACATTGAGTAAATTCTTTCCTCTCGAAATCTACAAGAAATTATGCATTGTAAGTAAATTTGGGTGTAGGGGAAAGCTTATACATTACTTATAGATTCTCTGATCGAAAAGAGCCAATGGTGGTCTGTTGGTGGTTGATGATACTCCTGGTTTGGATGTCGATATGTTCCAAATCCCAATTTATCATATCATTGTATGGTATAATTCTAGGCCGTGCAACAATCTTATGCAGTTCTGACTATGCTACCAACCTAATCTTGGCTGAAAAGGGCTCATCGTCTTCCTCGACGGAGTCATCTGAACAGTTAATAATATCATTCTCTAAGATATCAAAAACCTGCTTCCAAGACTTAATGGCATCCAAAACTAGCAAATTTGTGTCTGATATAACATCTGCATTTGGATTGGAATCATCACCTAATGCATCAAGCTTCTTTGCATATTTTTGTGGCACCATAATCCTCAAGAAAATAAAACAAGATTGCATGTAACAAGAGAAGTCTGTAATCTTTTCACTGAATGAAAAAACTGCTAATAGAAAATGGTAAAATAACTTTGAAATTTGAAGTGTTTTATTCATAAAGTCTATCGGTCTTCGTATATATCTACTGACGAAGAATTTATTGGAAACTTAATGGAATTTCTTACCTGGTGATTCACAATCTTCATTGGAATCATTAACCTTAGTCAATCATAAATGTCATTAATACTTCGACGGTTCATCTTTCGAAAGTTTTGGATGTGATAGGATGGAAATCTCCCGAAGTCTGAAACTACAGAGTAATTAATTAATACTTAATCATGATTAACCTAAGTTATTAAATGTTTTATTAACTCTTTAAAACACTTTTTACTTTTTGTAATTATTTCGGCACTTTGATACTTTGGCAGTTTGTGAACTCAGTCTTTGTTAAAACTCCTGAAGGAAAATCTCCCAGAGTTACGTGGTAGAGATGACATCATTCTTGATGACGTGTCAAGAAAAGAAAGGTGACACGTGTTACTTGAAAACATATGAATTATCTGATGGAAATATCAAAAATAAGTGCCACGTGTCAGCACAAGAAAAGATTTTTAAAAGACATGTGTCCCATGACGCGTCTATAAGTCCTTTAGGAATTAAACTGAGTGACTATCTTCGGGACTTTGAAGTTTTGGGGGTTTTTTTGTTTAGATTTGTTGGAACACCTGAAGGGCGAAGCTCCGAAGAGACCATTAAATATTTTCTTTTAAATCTCAGGCATCTTCTACACTTCGGAGATCATTAAAATTGTTCGATCAAATTAGAGTAACTCATCAACGATAGATATTGTAACATAGGCTCCATCTGGAGATTTTGGCTCCTTGTGAGGCGCAAAAGAACAGTATACCAAGGTCCTTTCTTGGGTAAATGGAATCATTATTTATTTTTGGAAAACATTTTCTAGTTTTATTTAATAATTAATCATACATAGAAAAATGAACTTAACCAAATCTCAAAAACCTTCAAAACATACTTAATGATAAATCTCAAGTTAGGCTATTTAAAATTTCCTTTTCCTAAAATTGATTTCACAATTGTTTAAGATAACCAAAATAATTTTAACTAAAATGTCATGCTTCGACCGACTTTGTTCGCTTCAAGGTTAAGCATATGCACCATATTTATTTAGGGACTCCCTAGTTGGTTGAGGATGTAAATATCACCGAAAAGAGAACTAGATAACATAGTATGATATATAGATATGTATCATGAAGGACCAGATCATGTCACTGAGAAGGGGGGGTGAATCAGTGACACAATAATTTTATCAATTTTCTTTTGTTAATGCAATCAATATTTTAACACAATGTTTTATCGTGGAACCCAATTGGGAAAACCACAAACACTTTTCTATTAACTGCAAAATTATGTTTTACAAGTTACATAGAAGGAAGATGTTCTTCCTCTTAGATCAGCACCCGCTGATCAGGATGCACCCACACCCCTGTTCACCAGCACCAACTGGTAGGAGGTTACAACCCCCTATTTATTCAATGACAACTGACAAGGAAGAATCTACTCTCCTACAGGATCCAACCCACCCTTGCACCTCCCAACCACCCTTAATTTATGAATTTGGAAAACTTTTGTTTCATGTCTTGACTACTCCCCTCTCTGCTTTTGTCTTCTCATCTTCGATGTATCTTCTGCAGTCCAATAAGGGTCTTCTATATCAAACATTGGACATAATAACTGTTGCCATGTATCTTTCTTCATTTTGATCTTCAATGTCTCTGCAGCAGTCCACTTATCTTCAATTCTCAAACCTCTTATATATATGCCTTCATCATATCTCCTCATGGGAATTCACACCCTTTCATGAATCATCACACCTCTTTGCCTATTACATAATCACATTTTTAAATAACACATTCATGTTTTTTTAAACAACACATATCTTCAATATTTACCTTAGCTTTTGATTTCTTCTTTAATTTAATTCCATTTTTAATGCATGAATGATTTTAACAAAGATTCAATCTAACTGTGTCTTTTTTTGTTTTCGTGCAGCTTACTGTTCTTTGTGTTACTGCAGGGTTTTAACAATTTTTGAGAACATATGACAGTGGAAACATGTGATCCTTTCGACAATTGTGGTGGAGATTTAATAGTCTCTGTTATTTCTTCATACGATCCACCTTGATTTGATCTTTGTCATTTTGGTGTTGTGCAGGGTTTCTCAAAGAATTGTAAACCCAATTGACACAGATAGCAAGCATGTTTAGCAACCCACAATAACATATTCATGTGCACTGTGCACACTTCTTACACTTCCATGCTTGGAGAAACCTTAGAACTCGAACTCACCAGTTCCCTTGGCAAACATAATTTCTTTGTTGTTCAACTACATTATGCCATCCGTCAGTGTACATTTCCATCTGCTTTTGGTTCTTGTAACCTTCTCAAACTGAGAAATAACTAAATGATTTGTATTCGATTCATCTCCTCTCTCTTCAATATCATCAAATTCATCGTTGTCGTCTTCATTTAAGGGTGTTTCTTCATCTTCATTCACTTCAGTTTTAACTCCCTTTGCAGTTAGTGGATCATGTTCTGCATGTGCATGGTTTCACTAAACATGGTGATCCTCCAGTCTTAGCATTATGCCAACTGAATTAACAAAGAGCTTAAGCCCATGGTCACCCAGATGACTGACATCCTATATATATATATATATATAATATTTTGCCAATGAACGGCCAATATCATCTCTTCAGCAAACCAACAGTTATTGTCGATTTGACCAAAAGGTAGGGGGGCTGACAGGTCATCCCAGGCTCCGAGCTAGTGATATTTGTGTGAATTCCAAGCACCTATAGCCCCCTGTTGGCACAGGGGCAGACCCAGGGTTCAACGCTACAACAACGTACGAACAAAGCCCTAACTACCGGCCCTTTCGGTGACACCTGTGAAGAAGATGAAGTCTCACCCAAGGTAGAGGTAGGGGTGGTTGCAAGACTCAGGTTTCTGCAACCTTAGTTGGGACACAGATATATGATTATAACACTTAATAAATCACTTAGCACCATCAGTTCCTTAATATGCAATCAATATCCACTTCGTTGATAAAACAGAGCTTCACGGTATTCATACTACTCTACTATATTTAAGCACTTAGCATAGATAAATGAACCAGATCAAGCATATCAAGCACTAAGCATGACTATCTAGATCAGATCTAACATTCTCACATATAATAAGCACAAAGCATAATTAGATCTGCCTATATCAAAACACTTAGTAAATAACATGTGAACGTGTCAAGAAAGAGCACAAAGCAACATAACACAGTGTTTACATGGTTCACCCCCACCTTGGGGATATGTCCAACAAATCTTCTTCTTTATTAGTGCCTTCAATCAGTTACAAGCACAAAGCCTCAAAACCCTTACTCTGCACAGCACAGAATATCTGTGCAGCTCGCTAGATCCTTCTTCCTTGCATACAACACAAAGCCTTCCACAACTACTTACAACGTCTTTCACTTAGCTCTGCAAGTCTCACATAGGCACAAAGCACTTACAATTCACTCTAGCACTTAGTCTCTAGCACTTTCTACCACATAGATCAAACTACTCCTTCATCGCCTAGCTTCTTATTTATATATTACAAAATAGGCATAAAAATGGGTAAACCCATGGGCCGACATCCCATTCCCATTACATATTCCCCTATCCCAAAAAAAGGGGCCCAAAAAGGGGGCTGAGATATTGTGATCTCTGCTTCATCTTGCGCTCCTCCTTCGACAGGCTGTCGAAGTCCCAAAATAGGTCAACATGACCAAGAAACTCCCAAAACTTGGTTAAGGGTCAACAGGCCCCCAACACTCACCTGTGTCCTGTCCCAAGTCACTCTGGTCTGCCTAGTTCTGCCTTGAATGCCTCAAGCTTGGCTCGAGCTACTTTGACTTGCTGCTTTGATGTGGCCTCTTGTTTGGTGAACTCCTGGATCACTGCATCATTCACTGGCCCTTCTAGGAGTTGTTCTGCTACGATGACAATCTGTTCTAGCTTTGCTCCTTGGCTCTCGACCTCTGTAAACAACAGGCATGCCTTATCTTGCACAGGTTGGAGCCATTGGGTTATTTCCATCAATTTTCTCTAGATCGTATGGATATGCTGCTGGGAGGTTTGTTGCTCATGAGACCTCTTCATTCTATCTACGACCGATAGGGCCTTCAACTGCGTCTGAAGTGTGTCTACATGTTTCTTTGCTTCTTAGAGCTGCGACTCCAGTGCCTGTAACTCTCGATTTTTAGTGACGTTTTCTTATGTCTAGGGGCTACGATTACTGAGCTGCTTGCATTCCAGAGCAAGAGCTTTTAGTCTATCAACTGTGTTGTGGGAAGTTGCTTCTCGTCGGTCCCTTACATCCTGTGGGGTCTCGGTCACAGTGCGTAGCTCCAAATCTGTTATGCGTTGCTGGAGTTGTTGGATCACTTCTTCAAGTTGCACCACCTGTTGTGGAACTCGCTCTTGTAGCTTTACTTTGAAAACTATCACAGAGCGAAGTACTCTTTTGACCATTTCCTTAACCTTGAGTTGATCTGTGAGCAATTGTTCCTTGCTTTTTTGCAGCTCTTCTTTCTCTTCATCCCACTTTTCTTGGAGAGCAAGATTTTCCTATTCTAAAGCACTACGCTTCTCGAAAAGTACTCCCTGTACTTGTGTTAAAGCTTGGTTGGCTTGCACTGTTTCTTCCTCCGCTCATCGAAGGCGAGCTTTGACTGTGTCAGAAATTCGGTGGAGTTGAGTTGGCTCATCTCCCAGTTCTGTTGTTCCTACTATCAGAGGCACAGTGGATACTACACAGATGGACTGTAGTGCCTGTTGCACCCCTTGTAGTTCAACTTCAATGTGATCATACATCTCTTCTTGTTTTGCTTCTTGCTTCTCTGCTATCTCCAGGGAATTTTTGTTCAGTGTTGCTGCGATGAAATTGAAGTCATCTGAGGTGAGGGTAGTCCACATTTTAGTCATAGATGCTTTCAACTTCTTCCTAGAAGAAGTTTTTGGAGGGGAAACCTTCCTTTTTTTCGAGGGGTCCTCCTCATCTCTAGGTGGTGTAGCCTCACCTTTATTATGTTTTACTTCTGCGCTCTCTATCTCGCTGCCATCACCTCCTCTCTCAGGTGAGATAGAAGTAGTCTTTGTTGAGGTACTGCTTACATTTTGGGCCTCTTCAGTGTTCTTTGTCTTGCTGGGTCCAGGTGTATCATGCGCTGCTTCTAGACTATTAATATAAGATAACTTCATGGGGTTTGTTGGGATGAGGAGGTCTGTTGACCATTCCTTGGTGATCTCCTCCAAATCCTCTTCTGTTAAATTGTAGTATGACTGCAGCTATTGTTTGTTCTCATCAGCGTGCACTGTGACATAGATGAAATGATGGTCCATGCTGAATTTCATCATGGGCCTGAACCTGTGGAGAGTGTTCAGGATTATACGAGGCTCAGACTGGATGGTTGTATTCATCTGGTTGTAATATGTATGGAACACGACATTTGACTTCCATTGCTTGCTCATGTCACTCGAGTACAAAAGTGTACTAAAATTCGTGGCCAGAGGTTCAAAGGGCTCGATGTCTGGGAAGGTCGCACCTTCCGGCATCTCCCATGTGATGAAAGCGATCAAGATGAGAAGCCACCTGAAGTGGAACTCATATCCTTGGTCCTGTGATTTCTTCCAGTCCAGTTCCAACTGGTTCACAAAGTACTTTCCCCAATTCATTTGTAGGCCCTCCGCACACTTCTCTACGAGGTCGACTACAAAACCAGTCACTTGGGTGGGACGGTTCTTGCGAACTAACTTTCCTGCGATCAATTGACAGGCTAGGTGCACTGCGACGCTCTGGATAGAGGCTACCTTGTAGCCTTATGTTCCCTTCTCAACACAGTAAGTTTCCTTTATCCTTTGGAAGAGAGCGTGATCTGCGGTCTTTTCGGGGTAGAAATCTCACGGGTCAGGGCCTTGCATGCTTAGCCCTATGATCCGATTAATCAATGTTATATCCATTGTGATGCGGCGGTTCAACCACAAGTATCCTCCATGGTAACAGGACATCAACAACTTGATGCATGCGTTCACTTCTTGGTGTCATCCAAAGTGCGGGATCTTCATGACATTGAGCAGTGTGGACTGTGCAAGGTTCATCGTCCATGATTGAGGGATAATCTTTGAATTCTTTCCCTTTGTTCTGGTCAGATACTTATGCGGTGCGAGCATGTTGTAAACCTTCCTGTCGCTGAGGTTGAAGTCGCTAAACTTCAATGCTGCGATCTTATCCTGGTCGGACGAACTGGGTGTACCCCTTTCAGAAGGTACACAGTGACCAAATCATTCTCAAATTCTCTGGGTACACTGTCATGATTGATTGCACTGCTCAGAGGTGGTAGATAGGTGGGTAAAACACTCAGAATCAGCTTGGCATTTGTGAGATTGTCTTTGTGCTTAGTTCATTTTTCATCAGCTGGTCGGGATGGTGCGGCTCAAGCAGTGGATGAAGACTCCTGCATGGTTTTTGTGGATGAGGCCCGGATACCTTCAAACATCGACATGACTCTCCCAACCATCAAGTCAATCAACACTTCTTCAACAACTTTCTCTACGTTGCTCAATTCGTCCGACATACACACTCGGGGTGAACAATCACAGGTTCGAGGAATAACTTGGACGTAGTAAATAAGATAGAGAGTAAGTGTGGTGATCATTGTATAAACTCATCTTAGTCTGTGGGCTCAAAACTCTCAGTTAGAAAAAGTGTTCTCGGTGCATGGTGCGACAGGATAAGTAGGCAATTTGACAACGATTCGTTTGCAATAGTTATGAGCCTCTATTAACTCTTGTTCGATCCATTATGGCGCGGTCCAACGGTCTGATGACGAACCTTTATTGCCTTTTTTCCAATTCAGAGCATCGATCAAACGACTATAATATCCCCAACAACTATATTTCTTTGCCATGGCGAAGTTCCATGTGTCGTTGTTCTGATATCCCGACGAAGCTCCAATTCTGCAAGTTTTCTATCTGCAAAGCCCCCTCTAGAACCTTCTGTAACTTTTCAATACTAGCCTTCTTCTTACTTATATTCCTAGCCTTTTTCCCAGTGAGCTTCATCGCAGTAGTCCTTTTTCCATTATGATTCTTATCTTCTTTTGACATAGTCACTGCGCACCATGGATATTCTTTCCTATGGTTTAGGGATAGTACCTCTTCTTTGTCTGGGATAGGTACTTCAATATTCTATGAATTTTCTAATGTTCTTACATCTTTGACATCTGGGTCTCTAGTGCTAAATAGCTTTGATCCATGCTCATGTTCTTCAATCAAGTGTGTGATCCTTCTGGTTAGGAAATCTTTGAACCCTTGTTTCTTCTGCTCCAAAACGTCTTCTTCTTATTTTCGTCTGGCTTGATCTTTGTCAATCGAAGGTTTTCCTAGTAACATGGTAAACGAGGCACTATCTTCAATAAATTTAATAATCTCAAAATCTTCTTCTGTCAAAGTTCTATTTCCATTCATAGATATCTGAGTGAGCCTTCCACATAGGTTGACCAGTTTTCCTCTGAAGAACCTTATTCCTCCTAGTGAAGGAATCATAGCAGGCCTCCCTATAGCTTCCCAAGTTCTTTCTACCATAATATTCACTTGTGTTTCTTCATCCAGAAAACAGTCAATGTCGAAGTCTCCTATTCTTTCTTTTATGCCTTCTTTTTCTTTGAATATCTCTGATAAGATGATATGTCGGTGGTCATTCAGGGTTTCTTTCATCTGTAGCAACACTTGCTCAGAACCTTTCTGGGATTCTGCCATAATATTAGTTTCTTGATCTGCCTTAGGGTTTTCTTGATTCAGATTCATTCTTTCAAGCTTAGAAATCATTCTAGGGCAATCCAATACTTCATGGTCCATAGCCTTACAACATAGGCAACTAGGTCTTCCACCAGGGCATTCCTTAGCAAGATGTCCCGGTCTTCTGCAACTGTAACAGAGGGTTAATCTTCTCTTTCTTTTAAATGATCCCCAACCTCTTCTGTACTGCACACTAGGATCATGGTAGCTAACCTACAACATGTTCTTTCTAGGATCTTGCATCCATCTATTAGTCCAAACATATTTTCTATGCATCGGCATAACATGGCTTTCACTATTCTTATCAGATCTATTCATGTCAAACCTTCTTTCATCTAACAATGCCCTATTTTTCAAGCTAGGACAGAATCTATTAAACATATCCATACTCTAGAAACAAAAATTTCTACTTATCTTACTTCTATAGAGCACAAAGCTTCCAGATCTAAAAACTTTTAACTATTCTTACCTTTATCAGAGAACAGAGCTTGCAGATCTTACCTCTTTTAATCAAAAATTTCCATTTTTACCTTTCTTAGAGCACAAAGCATTCAGATCTTGCTTCTTTTCTTCAGATCCGACCTCTTTTCTTCAGATCAGGCATCTTTCTTTCAGATCTGACATCTTTTCTTCAGATAGGGATTCTTTCTTTAGCACAGAGATTTATAGGTCAAGTAGAACACTACGCACTAGGGCACAGTTCTTCTCACAAGGCTTTCAAGTCAACTTTTTGCATAAAACTTCTTCTTCCTCAGTTCCCAGCAATCACAGTTTCATGTCCTAGCAACAGAACCATTTGTTGGCACAAGGGCAGACCCAAGGTTCAACGCTACAACAACGCACCAACGAAGCCCTAACTACCGGCCCTTTCAGCGACACCTGTGAAGCATATGAATTCTCACCCGAAGTAGAGGTAGGGGTGGTTGCAAGAATCAAGTTTTTGCAACCTTAGCTGAGACACAGATCTATGATTATAACACTTAATAAAGCACTTAGCACCGTCAGTTACTTAATATGCAATCAATATCCACTTCATTGATAAAACAGATCTTCGCAACATTCATACTACTCTACTGTATTTAAGCACTTAGCATAGATAAATGAACCAGATCGAGCATATCAAGCACTAAGCATAACTATCTAGATAAGATCTAACATTCTTGCATATAATAAGCACAAAACATAAGTAGATATTCCTATATCAAAATACTTAGTAAATAACATGTGAACGCGTTAAGACAAAGCACAAAGCAACATAACACAGTGTTTACGTGGTTCACCCCCACCTTGGGGCTACGTCCACCAACTCTTCTTCTTTATTAGCACCTTCAATTGATTACAACCACATAGCCTCAAAACCCTTACTCCACACAGGACAGAAGATCTACGCAGCTCGCTAGATCCTTCTTCCTTGCGTACAACACAAAGCCTTCCACAACTACTTACAATGACTTACACTTAGCTCTGCAAGTCTCACACAGGCATAAAGCACTTACAATTCACTCTAGCACTTAGCCTCTAGCACTTAGCCTCTATTACTTTCAACCACATAGATCGAACTACTCCTTCATCGCCTAGCTTCTTATTTATATATTAAAAAATAGGCCTAAACATGGGTAAACCCATGGGCCAACATCCCATTCCTATTACATATTCTCATATCCCAAAAAAAGGGGGGCGAGATCCCGTGATCTCCGCTTCATCTTGCGTACCTCCTTCGACAGGCTGTCGAAGTCCCAAAATAGGTCAACATGACCAAGAAACTCCCAAAAATTGGTCAATGGCCAACACCCCCACCATACCCTTTCACTACGCATCAATATTCTATGGAGAGATCTATGGTTATAAACCACTAAAAAAAATTTCGCACTAAGCATGTGGGATAAATCCCAACGACTGGTTTAATCAACACCATCGATCACATGATCAGATGGTTGTTGAGTCTTCTTGTCTGTATTTTTTAAACTCTCCTTGCCTCTCTTCCATAACTTGTAGGACTCCTCATCATATTTTCACTTCCATCATTGACGATCCCTCTCAAGTAATTCTTATGCATTTTACTGCACAACAAAAACTCTCAGGCTGAGTTTGTCTTGACCTCCTCTTGTTTTAAATATGTACAATTCACGTTTCTTATCCACCCCATTATCAGATTGGAAAAGGTCTCCCATTCAACATCAAATTTGAAGTCCAAGTTGGACAATGGCGTAGAACTCTTGTGACTTGAGAGTGATTTATGAAAATGTTTAAACAACTAAGGGTTAAGTCCTTCTGCCAGAGCATTGATACAGTCTTTTGTAATCATGGAAATCAGAGCAGTCCTCAAAGAAAATCTCAAGACCTGTCCAGAAGCAGTTATCAAGTTCAATCGACCTCGAATTGCATCAGAGAGTCCCACTATTTCCACTTTTTCCTCTAGCACCTCCACACTTATGGCCTTGCGCCTTTGATTCATAGATGTATCTTGCATTGTTAGATATTTAAGCACACCTAGGGGAAATATATACTGACAGAGACAATGGCGCCCCACATATAAGGAAAGGTCACCATATTAGGTTAAGGTAAGCAAATCAAAGTGGTTGATCGTCCATATCCTTTGTCTTGGCCGAGTTATTATAACTGGTGCTGCAGCAACTGCAGGAATACTCCAACTTACATCATCTTTTTCTGATAGAACATCTGGAATCCTTAGAGAGATTAAACTCCTTTTCCCTTTAATCATAAAGCAAATAAGTGGCACCCCATCATCATCTATTGCCAAAAACACCTAATTAGCAATTGGTTGAACACATTTATATTTCTAGATCCGATGTAAGCTCAAAACATTGATTTGTTCCTCTGCATAAATTCATGTTCTTGTATGCCACATACTTCCCTTGTATTAACAACAACTCTGTCATCACAGTCATCTACTCTATCTTCTTTCATGTTCTTGTATGCCACATACATCCTTTGTATTAACAACAACTCTGTCATCATAGTCATCTACTCTGTCTTATTTCTTGTTCAAGTCTATTGCCTGATTACACTCACACTCTTATACATTGTAATCTTGTGGATGGTGTGATTTGACAGGTTCAACATCTTTTGCTTTGTCCATGAATACCATAAAATTATCTCTTCCCATTGACACTATTATTGACAGGGCTTGTTGCACTATAGTAATAGAGTGCCTTAATGCACATTGTTATTTTTCAATTCCAACCAACAACAATGTCTCTCATCTATTTGACATCAGTACGAATGCCATCAATGCCAACCTGTATTTCCATATTGCCAACAATCCCCCCCTTTGGCATTGATGGCAATACTGTCTTCATTTCTCCCCTTTTGATATCAAGGGAAAAGGGTTGAATGACTCCCCCTGACTTTGATCACTGTCTCCCCCTGAACTAATGCCAATACCTGCATTATTTTCTTAAGAGTTTAGATTGGAAGAGATGCTACTCCTAGTCTTTGGCCGAGGTATTCAAATACATCTCTGCTTAAGGGTTTGTTGGCAGCCCTACATGTTTTCACTTTTTGAAATCGACAAATGATAAGTTATGTAGCTGCCTACACGTGGTCATGGGATTATTTATTTTCTAAAGTAGCTCTGAATTGTAAATATGATGTCTTGGTTATTCCTATTGTTTTCCTTTCTTCGTTTTTGTGCTTTCATTCATGACTGAAAGCATGAACGAAGCATTGAAACTTATGATTGTATTACCCTTTTTTCTAAAGTTTATGAAAGGTAGATGTCTCTATAATTTGTTTTCTAATAAAGGTTTTTGGTCTATAAAGATCACCTTGTTTACTGCCTTAAACTGGCTCTTCAAATGTGAAGCATGCTTTGAATTGTTATTTGAAACACCAAGGATCCATTTAATTTAAGTCATATATATCTTTGTGGCTCTTGGTAAGACCTATTCTTGTCACTACACTTTGGTTTACAATTTTTGCCTCTCCCAAACTTTAGAAAACGATTCCACCTTGTGCACAATGATAATTTTTAATGAGCTTGGTCATGGCTTGTACCCTATGGGAGGTGGCAGTCTGACAACGACAGGCCCATCATTTCGAGCTAAGTCTCGGGTTTCGCATGCACTCTAAAAAATTCATTACCAGAAACGCCCAAATTTCATGACTAAAACCCCCATTGCTTGTGTTATGGTTTCCCTGATGTGTTCCTAGTTTTGTTTCCAATGTTTTATTTCAAGCTTACCTCCTACCACTGCCTTCTAAACCCACAGTTGGTATATTCACTTTTGTTACAGTCTATTCAATACCGTTTTTTCTTGCCAGAGACACGATTTTGCGGGAGGGATTCTGAGCAAACCGCTACGAATTAGACTGAACCCTTTAAAACTCAAAACCAAAATGAGCCTTTTTACCTTCATTGCGGGCAGTTTCCCCAGAAACTGGATCGTTTAAGATATATGTCTCTATTTTTGGAGGTAAATTTCTCAAAATTCCTATTTCAGTTAAGATGAGTGTTTTTTATTTATTTATTTTTATTTTGTTACAGACTTTCTTACAGTGCTGGATAAACCTCTAATTGAGAAACATCCTTTTTCCTCAATTCACAAGCCAGACCTTTTGAAAGAAAACCCTCGTCATGAGGCAATACTCGACAATTTTTACTTGGGCAACGATAGGTTAGTTCTGAGATTTCAGAAATTCCTGTGCATGAATCAATTTCTTTGCCCTAATCTTAATACAAAATACACCAGTGGAAACCCTTCCAAACAGTCAACAATTGGACTGTGTAAATAACCTGCCACCCTGCCTGAAGCATGACAGAAACTTCCGGATAGTGGGAGCGTGTTGACACATAGTCGTCCGTCCCCTCAATCAACAGTTCCGGACTTGCGGTGTGAAGTGTGTTTATTCTGGATAGAAAAATACTACACAGATGTGCCCTCCCTGCAAGCTAAAATCAAGGCCTTCACAGCCCAGATTGACTCACTAACAACTGAAAATCACAGACTCAAGTTCAGAGCACAAAGGAAAGAGAAAGGCCTGAAGAGAACTGAAAATATAATAATAAAAAATGTTGAGTGTGTCAAAGCTATTATTAACTCTGAAGTCTTATAATTCGAATTTAGCATTCAGTTGAAAAGTAAGACTTGTTTTTTATCTTAGTTATGTTTTTCTTGCTATTTTCTAATTAATATGGATTAATTTAGATTTACGTTGGTAACAATAAGATTGGCAGATTCTGTAGCCAGTCTATTCTTATTTGAAATTTGGAAAATATCGGTTAAATGAATATCTGAATTTCTTTATTTCATATTTTTATTTCAGGATATCTGGCAGTTTATGGTGATCAAATGAGATGAAGCATTTTTGCGCTTATTAGCTATATCCATGGCTCATTCTTTTGTAAACAGGAACAAACTATTTTTCATTTTTAGAGATTTAGTGTGATCTGGGGTGGTTATATTCCCTCCTATTTTTGTAATCAGTAGATGATTGTAGAGATTCAATATTATCTCATAAGATAAGATAGTTAGCTTTTATGAACCCTTTAAAAACTCATATTTTTTGTAATCAAAACATCTTGGCCTGGGGTTGAAGTATGGACAATTAATGCACAGACTTGAATGGAACAAAAATACATATTACAGCTTTAGCTTCTTGTGTATGGGGTCTTAGTTCAAGTTCTGTTTATCTTGATATGATAATAGGTGTTGATATATTTTGTCTTCATGCTTTATTATGAGTTGGGACAATTTATTAATAAATGTTGTCCATATGTGATGCTTCAGATATTATATAGGGTGATCATCTATTCAACTCAAATTATGAGATTTATCTTTAATTTTATGTTGAATGTTTAAATGCAGAGTTCTTACAATAAGACTTATCTCACTATAATTGCTTGTAAATCATAAGATCACCGTGACTATTTGTATTATACGTTCTGTTATTGAAACTCAGTTTATAGCATATTGTTTCGCATTTATTCGGAGCAATCTTAAGTTTGGTTGCAGGTTTATCTCTTGAACAAGGTGGTTGGATATTCTCTATTATGCAGACGTTGTATGCATTAATAGGTTAGTTATTTTCTTTTTGTCGTTTGTTTGTCTTCGAAACTCTAATATATGGTATGGCTTTAACTGTCCACATGCTCTTGTTTCATAGCATATTTTTCTATTTAATCTTAGATTAATAAAGAAAAAAAAAAACAGCTTATGCGCTTTCTTTATCTGCTTTCGTTAAAGCATCCATCCTTACATAGATTTTCGTGAGTTTAGATTAAAACTTTCCATTTGTATATCATGCACATAAACAAGATAGACAAACTTGTCGTGTAAATATTATATATAATAGTTATACCAAATGGCTTGGGTTATTTAGACAACCTCGGACCAGACTCGTTCTTCCAATCGATGGATGGTCATTTTCGCCCATAAACAAATGGCGCTAGAAGGAGGGACAACTGATAAGTTGTCCTTGTAGGAGCCTTTATTTTAAATGTATTCAATTTCCCCATGGCTCCCCAAATCACTGTGTTGGAATATGCTTTCCATTTCTAATTACTCGATGTTCCAAGTGAGACAGTCTCTTGCTTGTCCAAACTCACCTTTGATGGTGGAGGCAATGCATATGCTAAAGACCACCTTAACAAGTTTTGGTGCAAATGCATCAAACATGACATTTATGATTTAAGAGTTTTATGCAGATTGTTCACTTTTACTTTTAGAGGTCAGATTAAACATTGGTTTGAGTCCTTTCCAGCATGTCACATTTTTTATTGGTTTCAATTTGTAGATGAATTTCTAGATGCTTTTGAAATTTATGATTACAATCAATTATGTGAAGAATTTCAGACTTCGCTAATCAATGGCAATTCATCTTCGGAAGACTTTTTGACAAGAATCTATCATATCCTCTGTAAATTTAATCTCGGTGACATGTCTTTTGTATTAAATCTCCTCTATGATACTTGTGTCCCTTCAATCTAGTCATATTCAATCGCGAATGAAGAACCAATTGCAAATCCTATCACTCAACTGCGAGAAGAATTTAGTTTGTAGGATGAGAGGAATCCATCCGAAAATTTTGAATAAGCAAAGGAGGTAGAATCTATTGACCAGGTTTTTATCGACAACCAAACTGGTTTTTCCTCTGAATCATTATATTTTCAGTCTTTGACCATCGTGGAAGAAGATTCGATTCTTGGTCAAGGTGAATATCATCATTCTTGTAACTCATGCTCTAATCAATATTTAAACTTAGTCATTGAAGAACACTTAAGCAACGAAAATCATCTTAAACATTCTAACATTCCTATGAAACTGATTAGAGAAGGAGATATGCAATTGGAAGGAGAAACCTTAAACCTTCATCCTCAAAATGTACTTTATCCACAGGAAAGACTAGACGTTTGTCATGTAAGTTTTGAATTATCTATCATACAGAAGGAAAATCTAGATGATCATATTATGTTGAGGAATTTTTCACCAAAACATAGTGAGAATTTTAAAGAAAGTGAAGAGAAATGTCTTGAGAATACCATTGTTAAATATCATAGTTCAAGAGATTCTTTTCATGTGCTTATTTCTTATTCCTTTTATTCTTTATATCCTGATCTCTTCTTAGATTCTGGTGGACTTGATACCTTACCTACAACACCCTACTCTTTTCCGCCACAATCATATCCTTTCGATATGCCAAGATTTGATGAAGTTAATTCCAAACATAACATTGATAAAGTTGGATTTGACACTCTTTCACTTTCATCACTCACATGGGAAAATGACATGTTACGAGATGATTTTACATAGTTTATTGTTGAAAAGACAATGCACTCTATTTTATGGAGATCAAACATTCTACGTTGCATATTCGTTCTTTGATTAGCTCAAATTTTAATGTTTATGCTTCACATTTTTAAATGATCAATCTCATCAAAGGAAACATTCAAACCAATGATCTAATTGATGTCACGAATCCTCTTATGATGATTTCCCCATTGATATATTCATTTCATCAAAGTCATGGTTTGCATCCTCATTTTTGTGGCAGGATCTTAGGATGGCTTGAATATTCATATATAAAAAATATTCATAATAAAGATAATGTTGTTCTTGTTTTGTTTTTACCTTAGTATCTTGGAAGTAAGTGTGATGTATTTCTTTTAGATCCTCCATGTGAAGAAATTAATGAACACTTAGAGAATTGTCAGGAAGATGGAGCACTTCAGCCTTGGATGATGGTTATGTCATTTCCCCATAATATTGACAAGTTTTCCAAAATCACTTGCACTCATCCATGCCATTATGACCCTTATCACGACAAGATTTCACAATGGCTGGACGATTCATACATCAAGAAATTTCAAGGGAATGGTAAGATCATGCTTACTTTGTTTCTAAATGATGATTATGAAGGCAAGTATGATATATTTATGTCATTTTTTGATATACTACCATTCTTTTTAGTAATATTTGATTTTGTTTCCATTGCAGGATTGGAGTTACTCCGATGGCTACATTGGAAGCATGACTTCACTTAGTATTTTTGATTTGTTTAGTAGTTAGAGTAGGTTTAGGAATAGGTTTTCTTTTAGTTTTATTTCTCAGTTTTTCTCTTTGTAATAATGCAGTTATGAACACAACCGGGCACACCACAAGAACCATAACATGATTATTGTTAGGGAAGTCTGCATGATCCTTTTCTCTCTACTTTTCGTTGAATATTTCTTTTCAAAGCCACAGTATTATTATCAAAATCTTAAATGGAAAGTAAAGAGATAAATAAATCTGAATTGTAAATTCAACCCTGACCTAAGGTGCCACGAGTAGGACTTCTTTCACATCGATGAGGAGTTTTTCTATTTTTTTTAGTTTCCCAAGGGATTTTTCGAATGATGTTTTCAGACCCATCTTTGTATATATTTTTTTCTGTTTTGATTTATTTTCTGGTTTTTGGTTCTTTTTATTTTGTTTGTTTTCACTGCTTTGGGGTTAAACCATGTCTGTCTCACCTTTTGGTTCAAGAAGAGGAGAACATAATGCTTCATCTTAAAACAACTGTCAAAGACTGTCAGAGCGTCAATTGCTGTGTTTTTCTAAAAACGTAGACCAGTTAAAGATGTTTTTTCTTTTTCAGAATTGATTTTTGGTTTCAATTTGCATTTGAGAGCAGGCATGACTATCATTAAAGCTCTTTACGTTGTCCCTGATTTTAAGAAAGAAACTCAAGGATGCCTTCCTGTCCTCAAAAAATTAGTTTCATGAATGAACTATTTTCAGACTATGATGAAGGTTAGCAAAACAAAAATTAAAAGATCCGGAAATTAACAAAATGTGCCAAAGACTGAAATTTTCAGCATCACCCCACTCTTTTGGATATCTATAAATTATATCAATAATTTTCCCGAGAGTTGTGGGAAGTGTTTGCAAACCTGTCGAGATATTGAATAGGTCTACTGGCAGTGGGTAAATGCATGCATGGTGCCAAGACAACTTCACCAGGGTACTGAACAAGCCCGCTGGCAGCGAAGCGATGTCAGGTTGGAGAAAATTCTCAGGTAAAAATAAAATATTCTTGATCATAAGCATCCTTCATTCTGATTTGAATTTTCTTGGACAAGATAGAGGCGTCAGAGTGGGTTAATTGACATCCCCGGCGAGGCTATGGATGCCTGCTGGCAGCAGTGGCCCTGTCAGCAGTATTGGAGCCATTAACTCAAATATTGTGGCCCTCCTTTGTAAAATCTGTCATCAGATTTCATTTTTGACAAAAGATGTCTGAAATCGGACCGCGTAATGATTGTCAAGGTGCTTAATGTCTTTCAGTTGTTCTTTGATCTGAAATCATTCTAATAATTCTAACCTAAACTCATCAGTGATACAGAGATAACTGCTTCACCCAGTAAGTCACCATTGTTGGCAACCCTACATGTTTTCACTTTTTGAAAGCAACAAATGATAAGTTATGTAGTTGCCTACACGTGGTCATGGGATTATTGCTTTTCCAAAGTAGCTATGAATTGTAAATATGATGTCTTGGTTATTCCTATCGTTTTCCTTTCTTCATTTTTGTGCTTTCATTCATGACTGAAAGCATGAAAGAAGCATTGAAACTTATGATTGTATTACCCTTTTTTCTAAAGTTTATGAAAGGTAGATGTCTCTATAGTTTGTTTTCTAATAAAGGTTTTTGGTCTATGAATATCATCTTGTTTATTGCCTTAAACTGGCCCCTCAATGTGAAGCATGCTTTGAATTTTTATTTGAAACACCAAGGATCCATTTAATTTAATTCATATATATCTTTGTGGCTCTTGGTAAGACCTATTCTTGTCACTACACTTTGGTTTACAATTTTTGCCTTTCCCAAACTTTAGAAAACGATTCCACCTTGTGCGCAATGATAATTTTTAATGAGATTTCTCATGGCCTGTACCCTATGGGAGGTGGCAGTCTGACAATGACAGACCCATCATTTCGAGCTAAGTCTCGGGTTTCACATGCACTCTAAAACATTCATTACCAGAAACGCCCAAATTTCATGACTGAAACCCCCATTGCTTGTATTATGTTGCCGTGATGTGTTCCTAGTTTTGTTTCCATTGTTTTATCTCAGGCTTACCTCCTACCACTTCCTTATAAACCCACAGTTGGTCTATTCACTTTTATTATAGTCTGTTCAATCCCGTTTTTTCTTTCCTGAGACACGATTTTGCAGGATGGATTCTAAGAAAACCGCTACGAATTAGACCGAACCCTTTAAAACCCAGAACCGAAATGAGACTTTTTACCTTCATTGTAGGCAGCTTCCCCAGAAACTGGATCGTTTCATAGATATGTCTCTATTTTTGGAGGTAAATTTCTCAGAATTCTTGTTTCGGTTAAGATGAGCATTTTTATTTATTTATTTATATTTTGTTACAGACTTTCTTACAATGCTGGATAAAACTCTCATTGAGAAACATCCTTTTTCCTCAATTCACAAGCCAGACCTTTTGAAATAAAACCCTCGTCATGAGGCAATACTCGACCATTTTTATCTGGGCAACGATAGGTTAGTTCTGAGATTTCAGAAATTTTTGTGCATGAATCAATTTCTTTGCCCTAATCTTAACACAAAATACACCAGTGGAAACTCTTCCAAATAGTCAACAATTAGACTGTGTAAATAACCTGCCACCCTGCCTGAAGCATGACAAAAACTTCCCTGGGATCAATTTCAGTCAAAATCCCACATTGGATAGTGGGAGCGTGTTGACACATAGTCGTTTGTCCCCTCAATCAACAGTTCCGAACTTGCGGTGTGAAGTGTGTTTATTCTGAATAGAAAAATACTACAGAGATGTGCCCTCCCTGCAAGCTAAATTCAAGGCCTTCACAACAAAGATTGACTCACTAATGACTGAAAATCACATACTCAAGTTTAGAGCACAAAGGCAAGAGAAACGCTTGAAGAGAACTGAAAATATAATAATAAAAAATCTTGTGTGTGTCAAAGCTATTATTAACTTTGAAGTCTTATACTTCGAATTTAGCATTTAGTTGAAAGGTAAGACTTGTTTTTTATCTTAGTTATGCTTTTCTTGTTATTTTCTAATTAATATGGATTAATTTAGATTTCTGTTGGTAACAATAAGATTGGCAGATTCTGTAGCCAGTCTATTCATATTCGAAATTTGGAAAATACCAGTTAAATGAATATTTGAATTTCTTTATTTCATATTTTTCTTTCAGGATATCTGGCAGTTTATGGTGATCAAATAAGTTGAATCATTTTTGGGCTTATTAGCCATATCCATGGCTCATTTTTGTGTAAACAGGAACAAACTCTTTTTCATTTTTAGAGATTTAGTGTGATCTGGGGTGGTTATATTCCCTCCTATTTTTGTAATCAGTAGATGATTGTAGAGATTTAATCTTATCTCATAAGATAAGATAGTTAGCTTTTCTGAACCCTTTAAAAAATCATATTTTTTGAAATCAAAACATCTTGGTCTGGGGCTGAAGTATGGAAAATTAATCCACAGACTTGAATGGAACAAAAATACATATTACAACTTTAGCTTCTTGTGTATGGGGTCTTAGTTCAAGTTCTATTTATCTTGATATGATAATAGGTGTTGATAGCTTTTGTCTTCATGCTTTATTATGAGTTGCGATAATTTATTAATAAATGTTGTCCATATGTGATGCTTCAGATATTATATAGGGTGATCATCTATTCAACTCAAATTATGAGATTTATCTTTAATTTTCTGTTGAACGTTTAAATGCAAAGTTCTTACAATAAGATTTATCTCACGGTAATTGCTTGTAAATCATAAGATCACCGCGACTATTTGTATTATACTTTCTGTTATTGAAACTCAGTTTCCAGCATATTGTTTCGCATTTATTCAGAACAATCTTAAGGTTCATTGCAGGTTTACCTCTCGGACAAGGTGGCTGGATAGTCTCTATTATACAGATGTTGGATGCATTAATAGGTTAGTTCTTTTCTTTTTGTCGCTTGTTTTTCTTCAAAACTCTAATATATGGTCTGGCTTTGACCGTCCACATGCTCCTGTTTCACAACATATTTTTCTATTTAATCTTAGATTAATAAAGAAAAAGCAAAAAATAGCTTATGTGCTTTCTTTATATGCTTTCATTAAAGAAGCCACCCTTACATAGATTTTTGTGAGTTTAGATTAAAACGTGCCATTTGTATATCATGCACATAAACAAGATAGACAGAGCTATCGTGTAANATATATATATATATATATATATATATATTGAGTGGTTATTTAATAGTTAGCTCTTTTGTTTCTTTTCTTTGTTTCTTCTAGGACTTTTAGATTGGCTAACATAACCATTAAACCCGTCGAAACGAGTTGTACCAAACGGCTTGGGTTATTTAGACAACCCCGGACCGGACTCGTTCTTCCAATTGACGGACGGTCATTTTCGCCCATCAACAGGGTTTTGTGAAAAACATTTCCACCTATTATTGTCTTGGGACATATTCCAATTTAATGTTCTTATTTTCATCCTGATCTCTTAGATAGTGGTATTTTATTGGAATGTGTTTTGATTTTGAGTGTTGGAGAGGGTTCTTGGAGAGACTTATAGCACTTGTATTATCACAGTAGATAGTAGTGGGTTCTTCAAACACTATTTTGATGTCTTGTAAGGTTTGTTTCATCCATTCCACTTGTGTGAAACATTATGCTACTGAAATATACTTAGCTTCAATGGTAGATAGAGAAATTGAGGACTGTTTCTTTCTTATCCAAGCTAACAATGATTCTCCGAAGAAGAATGGTCCTCCACTTGTAATTTTTTTGTCATCTACACAACCTGCCCAATCTACATCTGAATAGGCCTTTAAAGTTAATGAATCCTTTCTAGGGTACCACAAACCAAGATCTATGGTTCCTTTCAAATACCTAAAGATTCTTTTCACAACTTGAACATGGCTCTCTTTTGGTGCTGCTTGGAATCTAGCCACCATTCCAACAGCTTGCTTGACATCATGTATGCAAGTTGTTACATAGAGTAAACTCCCAATCATTGATCTGTAGTGTTTTGGATCTACAGCTTTGGACTCATCTTCCTTGCTTAGTTTGCATCCAACTGTCATAGGTGTACAAACAGGTTTGCAATCCTCTAGTTGGAATTTCTTAAGCATATATTTAACATACTTGGATTGATGGATAAAGAATCCTCTTTTGGACTGTACTATTTGTAATCCTAGAAAGAAATTCATTTGACCAAGAAAGTACATTTCAAATTCTTGCTGCATCCTCCTAGCAAATTCCTTACTCATTTTTTCATCATCACTCCCAATTATAATATCATCAACATATACTTCCACAATAATCATGTTATCACCAACAATTTTACAATAAATATTGTTGTCTGTTGATCCTCTTTTGAGGCCTTGTACTTGTAAATAAGAATCTAGCCTTGCATACCATGCTCTGGGTGCTTGTTTTAGCCCATATAGTTCTTTCTTTAGTTGACAGAAATAGTCTCCTTTGTTAGTTAATTGAAATCCTTTTGGTTTCTCAATATCGACTTCCTCTTCTAAGTTTCCATTGAGAAATGCTGACTTGATATCCATATGATATACTTTAAATTTTTTGTAGATGGAAAAGTCTAAGAACATCCTAATTACCTCTAATCTAGCCACAGGTGCAAAGGTTTCTTCAAAGTATACCCCTTCAACCTGAGCATACCCTTTACATACCAATCTGGCTTTGTTCTTGATTACTTTCCCATTCTCATTCACTTTGTTTTTATACACCCGTTTAGTTCCAATGACATTCTTATTTTTTTGTCTTGGAACTAGTTCCCAAGTTTGATTTTTTTCAATCTGGTCCAATTCTTCATTCATAGCATTGACCCAATTCTCATCTTTGCATGCCTCTTTGATTGAGATGGGCTCAATATGTGAAAAAAGTGTTATTTATGTCTAATACAACAATTTTTTTCTTGTCTACAATCCATTGCTTTCATTTCCAATAATCAATTCTTCAGGATGATTCTTTTGAGTTATTCTTGAAGGTGTCTTTGTGTCTCTTCTTGGGGATTCTTCTCTTATCTCTTCTTCTCAAATATCTTCCTCATCTTCACTAGTATCCATATCATCCTCTTCCTTTTATTCTTTATTCTCTTCTACTTCTTTTGCTTGTGTATCAACTGACTCATCATCATATTCATCTTCATTGTCAAGTATAGTCTCTTGATGTTTGATCCTTATTGTTTTTAAATCATCCACCTTGACATATACACTCTCAAAAATCTTATGTAATCTAATATTGTAGCATTTGTATGCTTTCTTGGTAGAAACATATCCAAGAAAGATACCTTCATAAGATCTAGCATCAAATTTTCTAAGATTCTCATCAAGCCTTTTGATGTAACACCTACTTCCAAAGACCTTGAAGTATTTTACTGAAGGAGATCTCCCAAACCATAGTTCATAAGGAGTCTTATTACTATTAATCATGAGATGACCTCTATTTAATATGTCTATTGTTGTGCTTACATCTTCCCTCCAATATCCATCAGATAATTTTGATTCATTGAGCATAGTCCTTGCAGCCTCCTGGACTATTCTATTCCTTCTCTCAGCAATCCCATTTTGCTGAGGTGTTCTCGCAGTAGAGAATTGTCTCTTAATTCCATGAGTTTCACATAAGAGGTCAAACTCTTTTGAGGTGAACTCACCACCATTTTCTGATCTAAGACATTTGATTTTTGTCTGTTTTTCATTTTCAACAAGGGTCTTAAAAGCTTTGAATTTGTTAAGTGCTTTTGATTTTTCTTTGAGAAAACATACCCAAACCATTCTAGTAAAATCATCTATGAACAACATAAAGTAGGACTCTCCCTGCAAACTCTTGGTCATTGTAGGCCCACATAGGTTGGTTTTGAACAATCTCTAAAGGTTTTGAGGTTGAGTATTCTTTTGTTTTGAACCTTATTCTAGTTTTCTTCCCTAGTTGACAATGTCTACACATAGGATTTGAGGTATTTTTTTATCTTTGGAAAGTTTCTTACTACCCAAAGATTGTCGACTTTCACTAAATTGTCAAATTTAATGTTCCCCAACCTTCTATGCCATATCCAACTTTCATATACTAAATTTATATGAAACTCCTCATTCAATTTTGTATTTAGTATATACATTCTCAAGAGTTCTAGGAGCAGTACCAACCAATTTTCCCGAGTTCTCTCTCCTAATCTTACATTTCTGGGAATCAAAGATGCAAATGTGCCCCTGATAACAGGTTTTGCTGACACTTAATAGGCCAGGTTTCAGTTTTTCAACAAGAAACACATCCTTGGCTTTGTCTTTTCCCAAACTCACAGTGCCTTTCCCAAGTATGTTACCTAAAGCATTGTCACCAAATGTAAATTTAACCTTTTGTTTCTTTAAGTTCAAAAATGTGTCCTTGTTTCCTGTCATATGTTTTGAGAACTCACTGTCAACATACTAGAGATCTTCTTTATCTTGAGCTTTCAAGGCAATAAGACATTCCTCTTTTGATGTTTTTTCTTTCCAAACCTTCTTTCTCTCTCTAATGAACTTTGGTTTTTCTGAGACTTCCATTAATCTACAATTACTTGCTTTATGTCCATAATTATGACATCTGAAGCATTCTAGGTTCTCTTCTTGTAGAGGTGCAAAGGAGTTATAATTCCTGCTTTTAACTTGATCTATTGTTTGGTTATCTTTAAGGTTATAGTTCTTAACCCTCAATTTTTTCCTTCTATATGCTCTACAATTCATAGCTTTGTGTCTGAAGTTAGAGCATGCAAAGAAATAACTAAGGAAAATGTGAGGATAATTGTTTTGATAAACCTTCTTTGTTGTTTTCTTATATTCCTTTTTTATGGGTGGAAGTAATCCTCTGGAGTTCTAATCATTACTTGTCTTTTCTTCATCTTTCTTATTGAGTGTGATGAGGAGAGCAACTGCATAAGATTTTGAGTTAACTTGGTTTTCTTCTTGAGAATAACCTACTCCATTTTTGTTACCTGAATCCCTCTATGTGGTAATAATATTATCTAATATTTTAGAGCTATTTTCATATCTTGTTTGAATAAGTTTTGCATAAAGTTCTTTTCTTAGGTGAACTAATTCTGCCTCCATTCTTTCATAGGTTATTTGTTTCTCTCTAAGAGACTTTTCCAGACTTTCTTCCATCCTATTTTCTTCTAGGATTTGGTTTTTCAGGTTTCTCATGAGTTTCTCCATCTCTTTTTCTTTCTGTTCATGTTTTTCCTTTTGTTCAACTACAAAACTTTTCAGCTGTCTATATATGTTTTTGTATCTTCTTAATTCATCCAAGGAAATTAGAAGTTCTTATTCCATATTAACCTCTGCTTCATCTTTTGACTCTTCCTCATGCTCAATTTCTTCCATCTCATTAGGCTCTTCAATACCTAGAAAAAGGACTTCATCATCATCACTGTCACTAGATTCTGCTGAACTGTTGTTTTCTTCTTTTGAGTAAAAATTATTTTTACCTTTGTAACACTTTTTCTTGTAGTTGGGTTTTCCCTTCTTCTTGTATTGTTTATTTGTGTCTTCTTCATCTTCAGGGTTGTTACAAATTATTTTGGTCACCCTGATGATGATTTCACAAACAGGTTTTCAGGCTCCCAAGATAATCTTTTGCCTAAGAAAAACGACCACTTTTTTCCTCTATAAGACAAAATTTTGGAAGTCTATCGCAGGCTGCATGCTTTACAAGGTATGGAAATCACTGATTTCCGTAGGCTGCTCTATAGCCAGCTTGTAGGGTTTCCGCAGTTTGCTATATGAGAAGGTCACAGCGGTGCTTGAAGACTAAAAGAGGAAAGGGGTTTCACAAAGTTTCTAGAAGGGGGATCTCCTAGAATATGAGGTGGCATCCGTATGGTTACTATCCTACTGGTTTCTCTGATTTGGTGGGATCATCCTCATCCCTTTAACCACTTCATCTCTTCCTATATAAGGATGGATTTCTCATGGAAAATGTTAAGCAAGATTAGGCAAAGAATTGATGAAAGAATAGGCTGAATATTGTGTGAAGAATCTTGTTGCAAGTGATGCTTGAGGTCTCCATTTGGCCATTAAGCTTTTGTGGTTCATCTTCATGCAAATTTCGGAGCTAACGTATGTGTGTGTTGGAACAAAGGACCACTAAAAGGGAATTTGTGACATCAAGGCAACTCGGTTGTATCTTCTACTTTTCATTAATATAATACGATGACATGTCTCTTTCCCATAAAATAATTTGTGTTTTATTACATGATTCCTTGATCACATGTTGCTATTGAATTCTACTATTGTTTCGTTCACGTCAGTTCATTTGTGTCATTGTAGATCTGATCTCGTAGGAGAATTGAAGTGAAGCAAGGACAACAGAGATACAAGGAAGCATTTCATAAGGTGTGTCATCTCTTCCTTCTTTGATAGTAAACTCAATGATTGCAACTTAGGGAAAGCGTATTGTTCTGTCTCGGTTTGTTCTAGATCTAGGTGGATCTAGGGGGATTAGTTTATGTCTTCATTTACCAATTTACCCTATAACAAGGGTCCTCCTTGGGATAGGGACACTTGGCTGCAAAGTGGCCAACCTTGCCACAATTAAAACATTTGAAAGGCAGCTTGCCTTTTTACCTCCCTGATCCTTTCTGACTTTTTTTAATAAAATTGGCTTCTTCTACAACAGATTCTTCATGATGGCTGGTTTGAGGTTTTTTCTTCTAATTTTTTTGTTTTCTTGAGCACCATGAATGCTGCCTCTCCTTTTGGAATTCTCTCATGACCTAATCTTAACTCATACGCTGTGAGGATTTCATACAATTCATCCATGGTGAGTTGATCTAGATTCTCTCGATCTTAAAGAGTGGACACTTTAGGATTATACAACATAGGTAGGGTTCTTAGTATCTTTTCAGCTAACTCATTGTCTGTCACTTATTCTCCCAAACCTCTGATTGCATTAACAATATTATAAACCCTTTCGAAGTACTCTAATATATTTTCTTCATCCTTCATTTTTAGACCTTCATATTGTACTTTGAGAGTCTGAAGTTTGACCTCTTTGCCTTGGAATCTCCTACATATATAGTTTCCAATTTATCTCAGAGTTGTTTTGTAGTTTTACAGTTTAGTACTTTAGCAAATATCTTCTTCCTTAGTCCATCTTGTAGTGTGCTTAAAGCCTTTGCATGTTCCCAAAAAAATTTCTTGTCTTCTGCTTTTGTGGAAGTGACTTTTGGAACATCATATACTTTTTCAACTAATGTCCATACTTCCAGTCCAATGGACATCAGATAGATTTTCATTCTAACACTCCAGAAACCATAGTCTTCACCATCAAATAGGGGGACTTTTAATGACATCTTCAACTACTGATCCATTCCGATGTATATTTCTCTTCAAGTGATTTAAACCTTTAGTGAAGAGACCTGCTCTGATACCAATTTGAAGGACCAGATCCTGTCACTGAGAGGGGGGGGTGAATCAATGACACAATAATTTTATCAATTTTTCTTTTGTTAATGCAATCAATATTTTAACACAATGTTTTATCGTGGAACCCAATTGGGAAAAACACAAACACTTTTCTATTAACTTCAAAATTATGTTTTACAAGTTACATAGAAGGAATATGTTCTTCCTCTTAGATCAGGACCCATTGATCAGGATGCACCCACACCCATGTTCACCAACACCAACTGGTAGGAGATTATAGCCCCCTATTTAGTCAACTACAACTGACAAGGAAGCACCTACTCCCCTATAGGCTCCAACCTGCCCTTGCACCTCCCAACCACCCTTAATTTATGAATATGGAAAACTTTTGTTTCATGTCTTGATTGCTCCTCTCTCTACTTCTATATGCTAATCTTTGATGTATATTCTGCAGTCCAATAAGGGTCTTCTATATCAAACACTGGACATCATAATTTATGCCATGTATCTTTCTGTATTTTGACCTTCAATGTCTCTGCAGTAGTCCACTTATCTTCAATTCTCAACCCCTCTTATATATATGCCTTCATCATAACTCTTCATGGGAATTCACACCCTTTAATGATTTATCACACCTTTTTAAATAACACAATCATGTTTTTTTAAACAACACATCTCTTCAATATTTTTCTTAGCTTTTGATGTGTTCTTTAATTTAATTCCATTTTTAATGCATGAATGATTTTAACAAAGATTCAATCTAACTGTGTATTTTTTTGTTTTCATGCAACTTATTGTTCTTTGTGTCACTGTAGGGTTTTAACAATTTTGGAGAACATATGACAGTGGAAACATGTGATCCTTTCAACAGTTGTGGTGGAGATTTAATAGTCTCTATTATTTCTTCATACGATCCACCTTGATTTGATCTTTGTCATTTTGGTGTTGTGCATGGTTTCTCAAAGAATTGTAAACCCAACTGACATAGATAGCAAGCATGCTAGGCAAACTGCAATAACATATTAATGTGCACTGTGCACACTTCCTACACTTCCATGCTTGGAGAAACCTTAGAACTCGAACTCACCAGTTTCCTTGGCAAACAGAATGTCTTTGTTGTTCAACTGCATTATGCCATCCTTCTATTCATTTCCATATGCTTTTGGTTCTTGTAACCTTCTCAAACTGAGCAAGAACCAAATTATTTGTATTCGGTTCATCTCCTCCCTATTCAATATCATCAAATTCATCGTCGTCGTCTTGATTTAAAGGTGGTTCTTCATATTCATTCACTTGAGTTTTAACTTCCTTTGCAGTTAGTGGATCATGTTCTGCATGTTCATGGTTTCACTAAACATGGCGATCCTCCAATCTTGGTATTATGCCAACCTAATTAACAAACAAACCTTAAGCCCAAGGTCACCCATATGATCGACATCCTATATATATATATATATATATATATATACACACACATATATACATATAAATATTTTTCCAACGAATGACCAAGATCATCTATTCAGAAAACCAACGGTTATTGTCGATTTGACCAAAAGGTAGGGGCCCTGATAGGTCATCTCAAGCTCCGGGCTGGTGATCTTCATTTGAGTTCCAAGCACACAGAGCCCCCACCATACCCTTGCACTACGCATCGATATGATATGGAGAGAGCTATGGTTATAAACCACTAAAAAACGTTTTCCACTAAGCATTTGGGATAAATCCCAATGACTGGGTTAATCAGCAACATCAATCACATGATTGGACGATTGTTGAGTCTTCTTGTCTGCATTTTTTAAACTCCCCTAGTCTCTCTTCCATAACTAGTAGAAATCATCATCATCTTTTCACTTCCATCATTGACGATCTCTCTCAAGTAATTCTTGTGCATTTCACTAATCAACGAAAACTCTCAGGCTGAGTTTATCTTGACCTCCTCTTGTTTTAAATATGTAGAATTCACGTTTCTTATCCACCCCATTATCATACTAGAAAAGGTCTCCCATTCAACATCAAATTTGAAGTCCAATATGGATAATGGTGTAGAAATCTCATGACTCCAAAGTGATTTCTGAAAATGTTTAAACAACTGAGGATTAAGTCCTTATGCTATAGCATTGATACAATATTCTATAATCATGGAAATCAAAGCAGTCCTTAAAGAAAATCTCAAGACCTGTCCAGAAGTAGTTATCAAGTTCAATCGACCTCAAATTTCATTAGAGAGTCTCACTATTTCCACTTTTTCCTCTAGCACGTCCACACTTATGGCCTTGCGCCTTTGATTCAGCGATGTATCTTGCATGGTTAGATATTTAAGCACAACTAGGGGAAATTTATACTAACAGAGACAATGTCTCCCCACATATAAGGAAAGGTCACCATCTGGGGTTAATATAATCAGATCAAAGTGGTTGATCCCCCATCTCATTTGTCTAGGCCAAGTTATTATAACTGGTGTTGCAGGAATACTCCAACTTTCATCAATTTTTTCTGACAGAACATCTGGCAGCCTTAGAGAGATTAAACTCATTTTCCCTTTAAGAATAAAGCAAATAAGTGGCACCCCATCATCATCTGTTGTCAAAAACACCTGATTAGAAATTGGCTGAACACATTTATCTTTCCATATCTGATGTAAGCTCAAAACATTGATTTGTTCCTCTGCATAAATTCATGTTCTTGTATGCCACATACATCCCTTGTATTAACAACAACTTTTTCATCACAGTCATCTATGCTGTCTTCTTTCATGTTCTTGTATGCCACATACAACCCTTGTATTAACAACAACTCTATCATCACAGTCATCTACTCTGTATTCTTTCTTGTTCAATTCTATTGCCTGATTACACTCACACTCTTCTACACTGTAATCTTGTGGATGGTTTGATTTGACAGGTTCAACATATTTTTCTTTGTCCATGAATACCATTAAAGTATCTCTTCATGTTGACACTATTATTGATAGGGCTTGTTGCACTGTAGTAACAGAGTGCCTTATTGCACATTATTATTTGTTAATGCTAACCAACAACAGTGTCTCTCATCTATTTGACATCAATACCAATGCCATCAATGCCAACGTATATTTCCATATTTCCAACATATGATAGCCTTACATATATCATAGATATTGCTTCACTGCTAGTGAGCTTGTTCAGTACCCCGGTGAAGTTATCTACTTCTCCCATTGAATTTACTTTCACCACTTTAATTAACACCTTTGCATTTTGCTAAGATAAGGGAAATCGATATATGAATTTCCTTTCACCATATTTCTAGTTGTTTTAAAATTTTGAAGTGGGGGCAATCAATCTGTATGTAACATACAAGGGATGATATCTCTTTAAAATATTTAAATTGAAAAGAAGGTCTATCAACAATTTTAAGAATACTATGAAACTAACTTTCTTTTGATTTTGAATACACCTTCACCTATAGGAATTTTTTTGGGGAATTTTAATTTTTTTAGGCATCAACCTTGAGCGAATTAGTCAGTTTAAAGTCTGATAGCAGAGATAAAATTATCAGGGTTAGTCTAGACATACTTTTTCAATTAAAATCAAAGGAACATAAATATTTTCTCCTAATCTTGTTTTGAAAATATGTTCTTTAAGTTTTCAGAGTCAAGGTAAGTTTCTTTATTTCCATGAAGACTAAAAGGAGGAGAAAGGAAAAAGAAAAACTGAAATGGATAAAACTTGGGGATAGGTAAAGATAACCAAATCAAGGATTTGGAGGATCTGAAACAAAATATCCCAATCCCACACGATTTTGTGTCTTAAATTCAGATTTCTTTCGAGTTCATTTATTATTATTTTATTTTCATTTCAAAGATGGATTTAAAATTTATCAGCATGACACTTCAAGTTATAATTTAATACATCTCTGATTTTTTGGTCAGGTAATAATAATATCATGAGAAAAACTTCCTTCACATTCATTTCAAAAATCATTTGTAAATTTTGTTTGAACTATAAGAAGAGTAGGGACTCATACCTTATTTTCCTTTTGAATTTTCAGCAGAGCAGATTATTTATTTATCACCTGCTTTTAGACAAATCAAATGCTTGAAAAACGAGTGTCGAGTTTTTATTCAGTCTCGTCTCCTGTTCAACAATATCTATTCTGCAAAAGGAATGAAATACAAAATATCAAATAATCTTGTAGAATAGAGATGATATGTGAAGAAATCATAAATTTATTGAAAATATTTACAACAAATGACCAAATGACTCAAGTAATTTACAAAAAGAAAAGAAAAAATTGAAAATTAAAATGCCAATGTCAATCCAATCCAATATATACAATGGAAATCTAAAAAGTGACTACTGCATGAAATGTTTTAAATAATGCCCATTGATAGGAGCGTCAAGAATTTATCCATTAAGATTTTCTAGCGAGAATGAGATTTTACCCTCAACAGCTGTGATTTTGAAAGGTCTGAACCAGAGATGATCGAATTTTCCATGTTTCCCTGCATCTTCCTTTCTAGCTTCCCACTTGAAAAATAAATCTCCAGGAAGAAACTCCCTACCTTTAGCTTTTTTTTTTATCAAAAATGGATTTCATATTATCCTGGTATTCTTGGAGCTTATCATCCACTTTTACTCTGTTTTGTTGAACTTCGATGATTTGATTTATTCTTCTCGTAACATCATTCAGTTCTTCATTCGCATCCTGCCAGAGTTTCATCATAGGAAGAGAAATATTAATAGGAATAATAACATCAGTACCATAGACTAATTGGCAAGGAGACATACCTATAGATTTTTGGTGCCAATTCGGTTTGCCCATAAGGCATATTTTAAGTGTATATGCCAAGAATTTTTTTTTCCTGTCAAAACTTTCTTGATTATAGTCATAAAACTCTTGTTAGATTATTTGGCCAACCCATTTACCTGAGGATAATAAGTTGTAGAATGACCTAAAATAATATTGTATTTATGAAAGAAATTGATCATTTCCATAGATTTAAAAGCCTGAGCATTATCAATAACTATTTTCCTAGGACAACCAAATCTTGCTAGGATGTTTTATTCCAAAACGTTTATCACTACTGAATCTGTAGCATTCCAAGTTGGAATGCCTTCAACCCATTTCGTAAAATAATCAGTAGTGGTTAGAATCCATCAATGTTGATCACTCGATTGTGGATGAATTTCTCCAATGAAGTCTAGGCCCCATTGTTGTAAAGGAGCTTCATATTTTACTGGAATTAAAGGTAAGGCAAGAATATTTTGCTTACCAACAAACAATTGGAATGAATTGCAAGCTCTGACACTTACATTTACATTAGTAAATAATTTTTGTGAATAATATCCTGCCCTCAAAATTTTGTAAGATGTTTCTCTCCAAGCATGATTTCCTCCGCATACTCCTTCATGAAATTCATCAATGACACTTTTTGTTTCAGATTCTGTCAGGCAACATAATAGGAAACCCAAAGGGTCTTTCCAGTATAACTTGTCATCAATAATGAAATACTTAATTGCATGTATGTTATCGGATAAATCGGTAGATGTGGACACTAACTGATCTCCCTAGATCCACCTGGATCTAGAAAAAAACACACCAGAACATGACGCTTTCCTTAAGTTTTAGATATTGAATTTACTAACTAAAGAGGGATATGTGAAATACTGTTTAAACGCCACTTCCTCTCACCATCGCCATCCTAGATCCATTCCAACACTCATACAATGATGAACCTGCAAAAGAACAGAACCATCCAAAGTGATAGCAATAACATACATTCAATATAAACCTATGTATGTGACCAAGGAATCATATAATAATACATAACAAGATTTATAGGAAAGAATCATATTATTGTATCATATTGAATGTGAAAGAGAGATTACAACTGTGGCCTTGATGTTGTAAGATCCCTTCCAACTATCCTTCATTCCCCACACACTTCCATTCCAAGAATTCTGAGAGCACAGATCTGATAATATTCACAATCTATCTTGACAAAGGAAAAACTCAAAGACACTCCAACCAACCTAATAATTCCAAGAAAAATCCAACTAACTTTCTCCATGAGAGCTCCTCTCCTTTTATAAGCTGAAGAGGATAAGGTGAGGAGGTTAGGATGATCCCACTAAATCATGAAAGTGAGTAAGATCCAAACCATTCGGATGCCACCTCACCATGGAAGTTTCTCCTTCTAGACGCATCGAGAAGATGATCGTTTTTCCCACGTGTAAGAATTCTCGCACCCTGCCTATAGAGAGTACTGTGAACTCCTCATGACCTAGATATGATGCAGCCTACGAGAATCAGACATTATCACACCCTAGCTATAATGTAGCTTGCGAACTTCCTTTTTATAGGGTTTTTACAAAGGAAAATGCAACTTCTTTTCTCAGGAAAAGTTCTTCTCCCTTCCTTCTTCAGGAACTTAGGCCACTGACCCCTCTGAAGGAAATAGATAGGTTTAGATCATTAACTATCATAGGGATGATGAAAATAATGTGTAACAGAGATCCCCCCAAAGTATGAAGTTAGAACATAGTGATAGTTGAAATACTTTGTCGAGTGTGTGTAGGGAACAAGGAACAGTCGATCAGAAACCTGCCAACAAAAAAGGAAATATAGTACAATAATATATCATCACTGAGGTAGGCATTCCCATACTCAGAATACAAATGACTCAGAGCATAAATGCCAACATGCGAAGATCCATGTCAAGTAAGACAGGTCATGGCCACAAAACATACATTGTGGATCCAGGCCATTATGACTCAAATCTAAACATAGCCACCAAAAATACACTGTGGATCTATGTGTTAAAGACTCAAATTTGAACATAGCCACAAGACATACAATGTGGATCTATGCAACAGTACAAACTGAATATACTCCAATGCAACCTGAATCTGTTAGAAAAGATTCAGGGTCTTCATCTCCACCACTCTATAGTACGAATCTAACCATGGAAATACATGTTTTGAAGTCGAACATGGTAGAAACCACTTGATTAGCAGTCAATGATGAGAACCATTAACAAGTGTGAGGGAAATCACCATTAATGTCAATGACTCCCAAGGTACACTAGTACAATCCAACGAATGTGAATTAATGAGTTGAAGTCGAACACTCGGCAAAATCTTCCGATCAGGGGTCAATAATGAAAACCCACTGTCAAAAGTGAGGAAACCTGCCATTGAGGCATGTAAGTTCCAAGGTATGAATTAGTTTCTAAGTCTAATTCCTAGATAATGAGTTGAAGTCAACAAGAAAAGACTCGTCACAGGAGGGCCTTAATGTATCCCCCATCAATGACATGAAATGGGTAACAAGATTTGATGTAGATCAGAGTAACAAGTGATTCAGGACTGACTCAAGGATGGTCGATGTAATAGAAGGCTTTAAGGACTGCAAAAATGGCTGACACAATAGAAGGATTTTCGGGTTGAACTTCTCTTTGAACATATTGACGACACGAAAACTGTCTTGGAAACACTAACTCAACAACAGGGATCACAGACCAATTTGTAATCTTATAAAGGAGTATGATCAAGAGACAAGAAGATTTTCCAACCTAGACACAAGGCAAGTGAAAGGATGTCATGTTCAAAAGTGACTCTTCCACAGAATACAGGTTTAGATACATTTCTTTCCAAATTTTTCCCCCGCCATTTCTGGCGAGTACCTCTTTATTTTTACGCAAGGTTGAGGAGGATAACATATGCTTGTCGATGTAAGCTCATCCTTTGGATGAGTCCCTCGAAGTATGTTTAAAAAACCCTAGGAAGGAGTGGTTAAGTCTCGTAAGGGTCTTTCTATGTTTGTTTAACGAGTCCAAAGATAGAAAACTCGGGGGTTTTTCATGTTTAGAGAGTTTAAAAAACACTTAAAGAAAACTCTCTCAATTCCTTTTTCATAAAGTAGTCTGATGAGACCGAAAAAGAGATAAAATATCGCTCAAAAAATGTTTTCTTCAAATGCTTTAACGAGCGTGAAAAGAACAAGATCGCTCGACAATCTTTTCATGTTTAGAGAGTCTAAAAAGAGCTTAAAGGGAACTCCAGGGGGTTCCTTTTTCGTATAACCTTTACAAGTCCGAAAAAGTGATAAAAGTATACTTGGTTACATTCTCACGTATTTACGAGCACAAGAAAGAACAAAGAATAAGATCAGTAACTTATTCTCATGTATTTACGAGCATGAGAAAGAAAAAAGACTAAGCTCAGGATTGTTTTCATTTTTACGCAAGCTTTA
>JASDQU010100519.1:942288-962241 GCA_032191745.1 Picea mariana
AAAAATGGAGAATAAAATGCTTATCCCCTCAATCCCCCTCTCTTGTGGAATCATAGCCCCCTATAACTCTAGTCCTTCTTTGTCTAGTAGCTAGCAATGTATTTATTATTAATAATGATCAAAAGATTACATTTGTTGGGTACATTGGCCTTTTAATAATTATTTGGGCACTCTGGTCTCTCAGCAGTGTAACAATACATTATTTAATATGGGGGCTCAAAACCCAGGGTGTTACATCCCCTCCCCCTTATTTTGGCACTGTCCTCAGTGCATATACAAAATAGAGATCAAAATCTCAAAATTTATTCAAAAAGTTGTGGGTACTCTGCCTGCATGGAATATTCATGCTCCCAGGTAGAATCTTCAGGACCGTAGCAGGTCCAATAAACTTTTACCAGCTCTATAACTCAATTCCTGAGCATTTTGGCTTTTATGTCCAATACCCGCACTGGCTGGACCTAAAAGTCTCCCTCTGTCTCTACCTGAATCAGATGTCAATCAATAACATGGTTAGGATCAAGTACATATTTCTTTATCAAATATACATGAAATACATTATTCACATTCATGGAAGTAGGCAATGCAAGCATGTATGCAATTGGTCCTATTTTGTCCAATATTTTAAATGGACCACAGAATCTGTCTGCCATCTTTGTACAACTACCCAATTTCAAGGAGCTTTTCTTGGGCTTCACTTTCAGAAGCACATGCTTCCCTACTTTAAATTCTCTATTTGTCCTGTTCTTATCTACATAAAATTTATGTCTATCCTGAGATTCCTTTAAATTCTTCTTGATCTTAACCATCTGGGCTTCCATATCCTTGAGCAACTCCGACCCAAGTACCACTCTATCTATTGGGTTTTCCCATCTCACTGGAGTATTGCATTTCCTACCATACAAGGCTTCAAATAGGCTCATTCTCAATGAAGCTTGATACCCATTATTACATGCAAACTCAACCAAGTGCAAGTAATCTTCCCACTTAGATGTCTTATCCATCACATACATTCTCAACATATCTTCAATTATTCGGTTGACCCTCTCTGTTTTCCCATCTAACTGTGGATGGTATGTTGTGATAAAGTTTAGATTTGTACCAAATCCTTTAAACAATCTCCTCCATAAATTGGAGGTAAACTTTGTATCTCTGTCTAAGACAATTGTCCTAGGTATCCCATGCAACCTAGCAATCTCCCTCATGTAAATTTCTGCAATATTAGTCGTTGTATGTGTTTTTTTTACAGGAACAAAATGAACAACCTTTGTTAATTTGTCAACCAATACCATGATTTAATCATGTTGTCTTGTTGTCCCGGGTAATTTAGTTATGAAATCAATGGTTATCACTTCCCATTTCTTCTCTGGGATTGTTAATGGATGCAACAAACCCGCTAGATGCCTATGCTCAGCCTTCACCTTCTGATATTCCATACATCGAGCAATGTAATAAACAACATCATTTTTCATTCCTGGCCAAAAGAATTGGCTTATTACTATTGTAATCGTTTTCTGGTAACTGAGATGTCGAGCATAAGGAACATCATGCATTTCCTTCAACACCAAATTCCTTAGCTCTCCGGAACTAGGATGTAACAACCCTAGTTAAATGATTTCTTAAGGTTTATCAAGAATAATTAATTAAATAATTAGCTGTCCTAATATATTTTAGTTAAACAATGATTATTTATTAATAATATTAATTAATTAATTATTAATTGTTTATATCTATTGATTAATTAATTAATTAACTCCTTAAAGGTTTGGGTAATGAATTAAGAGCTTAATAATTTTTATTTATTTATTATAAAACTTTACGTATGCAGGGGGATGAAGCATTGAGTGGAGGGATAAGGTAGTAAATGGAGGGATAAGTTGGGTGGCATTAAATGAAGGAGGAGGTGGTGAATGGGGAAGGATATGAGGGGGCAGAGGCCTTTGGGAGATCATTATGAAATTTTGGGGAGAGGAGCATTATTGCAGGAGAAGGATTGTATTTTCTATTGGGTATTTTTTTTTCTAGTTTTGGAGTTTGGGTGGATTGTTACAGGGGTGCACCAGGTTGCTGGGAGTTTTGGGCTCGGGGGCCAGAAATCCTGGAGCTACGGAGCCGGACAGGCTCTGTTCCTAGCTGGCAAGGAGGAAGATTCAGTTTTGGGCAGAGTTTGGGTAGAGCTGCAGAGAGGACAACCAAAGATCGAGAATTTAGCATCAGACAGAAGTATTTTTATTTATGTATTCTCATGAATATGTGATGTTATGTGGTTGTTACGTAAGCTTATTTACATGCTGTTAATAAATCTAATTTATGATGAATAATAAATGATTATAGGTTATGATTAAATTGTACAGGATATAATATGTTTTTATTCATTATTTTAGCTTGTTTTTTATAAGGCTCTGTGGGGACAGAGACCTTACATAGGAACATAGATTCTATTCTTATGCATAAGTAATCCATCTTCCTTTATATCATACTCCTTTATTTTCTATTGTACATATCCTTGCTGTAAGATTTCATTTACCTGTAGGTCACGTTGATCTGTAAGAAGATCATCTAAAATTCTTCTCTTCAAGTCTGACTGATGCATACTGACAGTAGTAGCATGCATGAAATGCACTCTTCTACTAAGTGCATCGACAAATTTATTCTCTTTTCCTTTGATATTTTGATATTGAGGTCATATTCACTTAAAAATTCCATTCATCTTGTTTCCCTGACATTCAAGGTTGGTTGTTCAAAAACATGCTTCAGGCCAATGTGGTCTATCCTTAATTCAAATCTCTTCCCCATGAGATAATGCCTCCACATCTTCAAAGCATGGAGAATGGCAACAAGCTCCAAGTCGTGTGTGGCATAGTTCATCTAATGTTCCTTAAGATTTATAGACTCATAACCAATGACATGTCCATTTTGCGTGAGGAATCCCCTAAGTCCTTCCTTACATGCATATGTACATACCACAAAACATTCATTTGGGTCAACAATCTTTAACACAGGTGCACTAGTAAGTAATTCCTTCAACAAATTAAAATTCTCTTCACACTTAGGTGTCCATTCAAATTTAGTTCCCTTATTTTGCAAACAAGTGATGGGATGAGCAATCTTAGAGAACCCTACTATGAACCTCTGTAGTAACCAGATAATCCCATAAAAGATATGACTTCTGACACATTTCTGGGTGTTGGCCATCCTCTAATGGCTTTAATCTTCTCTAGATCTACTACCAAGCCCTGCTCTGAAATAATGTGTCCCAAGTAATGGATCTTCTTTTGATAAAAATAACACTTACTCAGCTTGGCATACAACTGATTTCTCGACACTTGCAATCCCAATCTTAAGTGATGTTCATGCTCCTCTTCAAACTTAGAATAGACAAGTATGTCATCCAAGAATACTATGACAAACTTATCCAAATAATTTTTGAATATGTCATTCATTAAGCACATAAAGACAGTTGGTGCATTAGTCAGTCCAAATGGAACCACTACAAATTCATAATGTCCATACCTGGTTCTAAAGGTTGTCTTATGAATGTCTTCTTCCTTGACTCCTACCTGATGGTATCCTGACCTTAGGTTAATCTTTGAAAATACCTTTGCTCCTCTTAGTTGATCAAAGAGGTCATCAATTCTGGGTAGAGGATACTTGTTATTTATAATATACTTATTTAGTTGTCGAAAGTCAAAACATAGCCTCAAGATTCCATCCTTCTTTTTGAAAAAAATTACTAGTGCTCCCCAAGGTGAAACACTTGGACATATGTACCCTTTCTTCAACAATTCTTCCAACTTCATTTGTAATTCTCTTAACTCTGGCGTGTTCATTTTGTAAGGTGTTTTTGACACTGGGGAAGATCCTGGCACTAAATCAATTGAGAAAACTATCTCCCTTCTTGGTGGAAGCCCTGTTATTTATTGGAATACATCTTCAAATTCATGTAGTACCTAGAAATCTTCAAGGCTTGGCCCCTTTATATTTTATGGCTCTTCCTCATGAGTTGCATACAATTCACAACCTTTTCGAAAACATTTCTTCAATTGTAAGGCTGAGATCTCCCTTATAGAGTTATGTGTTGGAACTCCTTTCACATTGTTCTATTTTCCATCTCTATGAAGACATGTAAGTGTCTTTCTATGACAATCTAGGATAACATGATGATTTTTGAACGAATCCATTCCAATTAGAATATCATAAGACCCCAAGGGTATGATATTCATATCAACACTAGTATTCACACCATTAAGACTTATGGAACAACTTCTAACCATATCATGGATTCTCCTTTTGGTTCCAGTGGCTAACTGAACCAAACTTGATTTTCCAAGATTACTTTTCTCCAAATGTAATCTATCCACTATTTTAGGATCAATGTAACAATGACTTGCTCCCGAATCAATTAAAATAGCAACAGGTTGATTTATGATCTTACCTTCCACCTCAATCATATTGGACTGGTATTCCGCTTGTCTATCTTCTAAGGCTGCATAAATCCTTCCCATATATTCGACTGTTGTATCCTCTTGGACGTTGTGCACAGTATTTACTCTGTCCTTTCTATGTGGGAAATCCTTGTACATGTGATCTTCCTTGCATCCCCAACATTGGATTGGTGGTTTTCCCCCTTTTACCAAGGAGTCTTCTTTCTTGGATTCACCCTTAGCATACTGATATTAATGATTTCTATTAGGCTCATTCCTATTGAAGGGAGGTTTGAATCCTTTCCTCCTTTGATCAGACTTCTCCTTATGTTATAACCCTAAATTGCTCTACATATGCATACCTGGCAGTTGGCCCTCTTACCTGCAATTTTTTCCAAGCCATCACTGAGTTGCTCTTCTAAAAAACCCATTTTTTGAATATGTATGCACCCTTCACCAATACTGCCTACGTACATATGCTTGTTGCACCACTGCAGCCTGTGTACGTATGCATGTTGCACCACTACAACCCATGTATACTTGCAAAAGTTGCAAGGAATTCGTTGAGATTACGGGCTATTAGGTAGTTTCCCAACTAATCCACTGACTATACCCATCACCCAACCGAATAACCATCCTTTTGTCATATAAAAAGGAGGTGTCGGGGTATCATTCCACATCTAGACATAAGAACAGTGAAACTCTGCCCATTTCACATCCCCTCCTTGCCCCAAGCATTTGAAGCCTTGTTGTGAGAATTGCCTCAGAATTCCTCAGTTTTCCCTTTTTCCTCCATAAGAACCCATTCAATTTCCTGAGAAGAAGGTTGAGAGGAGAAAGATAGATGGAGGTGCACTTGGAGCTTGGTGAAGAGGATCCCAGACCAGGTTCGAGGAGCAGTAGCCAACTTTGGTTGCAAGTGATCATTATATTATCAATAAAAGAAGTACTTTTCTTGTCCCAAAACATGATGTGTCGAATGTTTGCATTTGTTTTATGTTTTTATTCTAACATCTAACCCTTATTTATGTATGAAATGTATGCATGTAGCTTTCTGTTTGTCTATCTTTGAATGTAAGCCATCCTTGGGAGGAGGTTTTCATTCAACGAAGCCTTCAAGCGCGAGAGGATCGTCACCGGACATGGAGTAACGGTACAATTACCTCATCCTTCTCATTTTACTTTTATTGCATAATTCTGGGGTATGTTTGGGGTAGTTAGAAAAGTAGGAGACTTTTAAACAGTTATTGATCTGCCTACATTATAAACCTTGGTGTAGCCATAAGGGGTTTTTTCCCACTAGAAGAACTGGCGACCATACTTGGGAAGCCTCTAGGGTTTTAGGGGATTTTTTGGGTGTTTGATTGGTTTTATTACCTTTTGAGTTTCTGTGAGTCTGTTGAGTCTTTTAAGGGATTTTGGTCACCTGTTGGTGCCATACCAATTCTCCCTTCCCTATTAGACTATCTTTTCTTTTTCTTTTTTTCAAGAAATACAGAGGTGTACGCGGCCTGTTGTGGGACAAAACGCGCACATACATTCCTTGATTTGTATACAACCCACGTACATACGCAGGCTTCTTAAGCATCAATAACGTACCTATGTCAAGGCTTTTTTTTTTAAGATGAGGCAGTTAACCTCTTCCCTGATTGAAGTCTTACTTCTTAGGGTTTCTTGATTAAGTGCAGTGTCTCTGGTTTTTACAGACATAGCTTGGGTTAGATGTCAGTTTGCTTGTTTTTTTTTAAATATTTATTGTGTTTAATTCTGAAAGGGTTTTAGGCGAGTCTTTGAGTTTGTTGATCAACCTGTTTGGTGTCTTTAGTGACTCCCTGTGATCCACAGTGGGCCAGAGGTCAGTTTCAGTCTTGTCTAGTGTTTCTTTTACCCCCTTTCATTTTCTTTAAAGAAAAGAAAAAAAGATTTATTTCAAGTTCTTTCTTGTTTGAAGCATTTACAAAAAAAAAGAAAAAAAAAATTCATTTCTTAGTTTGGTAAAGTAGTTAGAGTTAGTTATCTCACTTGTTAGGAAAAAGAGTTCAATTTTTAAGTTCTTTATTGATTTCTTAGAACATTAAGTAGCTCGTAGTCGAGCGAAATTTCATTTTAGGTCTTCCTTTGAAAGATCTTGAAAAGAGTTAGTTATGAAAAGTTGGTTTGAAGAGTTATTACAAATCTTTATTGTTAACTAGAAGTAATTTTTCTTTCAGTTTCGTTTACTTCTTTTCTCTTCATCTCTCATACACATCACTAGTTTCACTGTCATATCCTTTGAGTTAAAACAAGCCATTTTTTTGTTTGTTAATTTGGACGAACTTGTTGGCTGCGGGATTAACCTGTGGCTTGAGAAACTGCAACTTAGGGACATCTAAGCCGTCAAAATCACTCGAGGATCGCACCTGGCCTGAGCCACACCAACCCTTAACATGGTTGGATTTTTTGTCCCTGCAGGTTTTGAACCGGTGACTTTAACAACACGGAGTGGCTTAACAACACACTCTTTCACCGACTGTCCTAGACCTTGAGGACGTTAAAACAACCCATTTAAAATGAACACTAATTGAAATTAATTAGACTTATATGTTTGTAGGGTAAATCAACTAGTTTAGGGAAGAGCCTTGAATTAGGTTGGAGAGGAAACTCTTCAAGGCTTATAAACAAACATTGGATTTAGAGCTAGGGAGTGTAAAAATTCAATGACATGAAAGTTATTCGGGACCCCCCTCTAACACAGGGGCTAAACATGAGGTAGAGTGAGGAAATTTAGTGGATATAACCCCTCCAAAACTGAACCAAATGTAGTGGGGAACACATATTGAGGATCTGTCGTGGGATACTGCCATTTTCATTTTCCTATAGAGCTTTGTGGACTTCGAATCCATTCGAGATCCTCAGTTGTCTTCCAGACCACTTTCTTTCGATACCCTTGGTAGGTTTCAGACTTGTTATCCTACGCATTGCGTTCCACCCAACTGTCGATTGTACCTGCCTGGTGACTGTTTGCAAGATGGCAACTTAGTTGCCTTTATTCTAGGGACTTACACATGTGACTGTCAGGGTATACCATGGTACCTAGGGTGATTTTGTGTTCAAGTTTCACTTGCACCGATAAGTTTCTCTAGTGTTGGTTGGTGTAATTGTTCTTCCAGCTAGATAGTGGTTTGCTTGGTTTATCTTGTAGGAACTTTTCTAGTCTGTGATTGGTTTTAAACGTTAGTTATATCCTTACTGTGCCATTGATATTTTCACAAAGTGGAAGATCAAGAGCTTCGCCTGTTGTGAAGGCTTCAGGGCCTGTCATCGGTTACATTGGAGCCACCATCACCACCGTTACAGTGAAGACTTGACCAACAAGGGTCATTTGAGGTGACTAAGTCGTAGGAGACTGTGCCTAAGCCATCCCCGAGAGGAGATTACTCGAATCTGTAGGAACTCGTTGTTTCTGAATTTGGAGCGAAATATCTAGATCCATCCAACCCTCCGATCACTGACTTATTGACGTGAATCTTGGTACAAGTTGTCCCTCCAAGGGTAACACATCATGAGAATCAGATAGTCTTGCAAGCAGCTATGGAAGCAAATGTTCTACTTCATCAGGGAGTCATCATACTCCCTCAACGGCTGCCACCACTGGGTGCATTCCGCCTCCTAACCCACCTTCGTTGGTCTGAAACACAATGGTATCGACCACCTCTACTTCGGGCAGTGGTCTGATACCATCAGCGATGACGACCATGGATCCGTTCACACAGAGTGCGACGGGCCCTCCATTTTCATATGGTATGCCCATCTTTGATACGAACTTTGTCCTTACCTACTCCACCCTACATACCATGGGTATGGGGGTAGAGAGCTCAAATTATCCCTTACAATGGTCCATGGGGGGAACCTTGGCCTCCTATAATGCTATCCCTTACGGTGGAGGTCATATACCTCCTCCATCCCCCTCGCTTGGTGGTGCTTTCTAGCCACACGTCGAGCCGAACATGAACTACAACTTGTTTGAGAAGGCAGTCTAGGACTATCTTCCTACACCATGCCAGTGGGATCCATGTCGTTCTCTTTTTTCGGCGTGTTTGGTAATAACTCTTTTTGGTCATCTTTTGTCTCGGTTGGGGCAACCCTGGTTTTGGACAATAAAATCTTGTGCAGGTTACTATTCCTACACAGGGGGCAAGTACATGAGTTTTATCCTCATAAGGACTTTGGAATCCTTAGCAGGTATTAGTTCCCTTGTCAGAGATGCCAACTGGGGGCAACCCCTTCCATGGTCAATTGAACCCCGGGCAAGGCTCAGTACCTATGCCCGTTAGATCGGCAGGGGCCAACCCCTTCCAAAATATTTGGAACACAATGTAATAATAAATCCTCGCCCAACCTTCGATGTCCAATTAAGGGAATCAGTCGATGATGTCCCAACAAACACATTTTATTTACGTTGGTCAAGGCCATGGTGTCTACCAAAACCCTGGTCAGTAGCCCAAATTTTCCTGGCAACCTGGTGCCAGTCAAACTCCAGGATCCTTTTTTCCTGTACATAGTACCTAGCCCAAACTATTGTTTATGGAAATGTTACACTTGCGATACTTTTCAAGGTTTCTTAATGACCCGATTTTTCATGATCTGTGTTGGCCCCCCATGTTGACTAAGTTTTCATCGGACATTCTGAAATTCGAAGGCAAGCCTGGCAAAGACCCGGGTGATCATGTGACAAATTTCCATCTATGGTTCTCATCAAAATCGTTGGGAGACGACTTCATACTGTTGCGCTTGTTTCAACGCACTCTTATCGGGGGTGCTGTGAAATGGTACATTGAGCTCGGCCGCTTAAGATAATCTTACTTTAACGATTTGGAGATGGTTTTTTTGAACCATTTCCAACTACCCATGAGATATGATGCCGACACCGAATTGCTGGCCAACTTTGAGCAGATGAAGGTCTATCATATCTCAGATCACATCCAAGAATGGTGGAGTCGAAAGAGTTTGATTAAGGTCTAGGTCCCATTGGCTTTCCTACTGGAGTGGTTCCTCAAGTCTTTGGTACCTCAGTTATCCAAGGACGTCGCAACTTCGGGAGTGTTTTCAGAGGAGGAGATGATAATGAGAGTGCAACAACTTGAACTGATATACTCTCAGTCTAGCTTACTTTATGAGATTTTTCCAGATGTGCCATGTTCAATGCTTGACAAGGATAGAAAAAAGTCGGGACCACATGTCGATGGTATAGTTGGTTCAGCACAAACGAAGTCCACTGATTAGCTATCAAATCAATTGCAAAAAAATTCGATATAGTAGACAACGACCAGCTAGACCTTCAGTTCGGTTGTTCCCCCTACCCAATCATCGGATTTACACAGTGTGCAGTCAATGAACCCGAAGGCCAACCAATAGCCCGACGGAAAGAAAAAACAAGGAAACAAGAAGGGTAAGGGGGATAAGAAACCCAACAAGAATGTTGGTGGGGGCAACACAGAGAAGATAAAGTCGAAGTATTCGTGTAACCTTTGCATGTAGGACCATCAAACTCACCCATTCCATCAAATTACAGAGGCCCAGAAGTTATTGGCGCAATAACAACCTGTTCTGTTAACAAACCCATTTCCACATGGGAAGAATATGACTCAAGCCTCTTTGAGCACGGATGGGGGGAGTCAAAGACACCCCGCATCTTCTAGTAATCCCTCGATCATGAACATTTATATGATGAAAAGTGACACTTACATAACAACTAGCGCACACTATTACGAAATGTCGAAATCTGCCAAAAAGGGTAAATAAGTCGTAAACCCATCTATTCCCCTCTATATTGAGAAGACGATGGGAGAAACACTGGCACACATCCCGAAAGGGGAGTTCAATAAAGCTTCTCATAATCTGAATGCAAGGGCTGCCCAAAATTACACTATGGTGTAGGATTTGTCACAAACCCCTTGCACGATGTCTGCTTTGGAAGTCCTCTAGAGCTTCCCTTCGCAAAGAAAGGATCTTTTTTACGCCTTGGGATCCCTAGAGACATGTAATCCGAGAACGATTGTTCTCAATACGACTGACTTGAAACCTTGTCTCCCATACTACATTTCATTTCATATAGTAGTGGCTTACACCACGAAATTTTTTACCCAGAATATTTTCTGCACGATGGTTGATGAGGGCGCCTTGACTTGCATGATGTCTTTGGCGTGTTGAAAGGCCATTGGCCAACCTGTTTTGTCTCTATCACCTACTCTACTTACTGCTTTCAGCGATCGTTCTTTCAGACCACATGGAATCATTCCTTCTTTCTCTGTGCAGTTAGGAGGAAAGACTGTGTGCATTGAATTCGAAGTGGTCAATGCACCTCTCGACTACAACCTTTTGTTAGGAAGGAGTTGGACCTATGCAATGCATGCAGTGGTTGCCACATTTTTTCGGGTCTTGTTGTTTCCACACGAGGTCCAAATGCTAACCATTGACCAGTTGTCCTTCTCCAGGCCTGACCCTTCATTGAAGGCATCCACGGTCCCGATGATTGATAACCCTCATCCCTGTGTCATCAACTTAGGGGTTGGTTTGTGCCCACCATTTATGGGTAGCTTCGATTACCCACCTCCTTTTGCTTATGTCAAGTTTATATCAACTGCCCCTGACCAACCTAGGGCTGAAAGTTTTCAAGTGTTGTCATTCCGAATGAATTACTTTAACGATCTATGGACTCTTCCTTTTGCATCAGCTTTGATGGAAGGGACAGGGCATCCTGGCATGGCCATGCCCTTGTCCATGACAGAATTTGTGTACAGTATTTCCCAACAAGCTTCAACTGACCCCAATCTGACTCCCTCACAGGAGTTAGATCCAGTTCTCGAGCCTATTTGGGCTCAAGGTTTCCTCACCACTATCAATTCTTTAGACTTGGTCTTGCCCTCTGACGAGGTGATTATAGAGGCATTAAATCATCCAAACAGACCCTGGGATGATCTCCATCACAGATCTTATTTTCTCCTGGAGTTAAGAAGAATAGAGGCAGGTGAATTAGTGTTGACTATGACTGGAGACAGGTCTTGTCCTTTTAATCCTCTAGCTACACACGGATTTTATGATGAGGTTAATATGGCAAGTATCGATGAAATGATACCTATTGATATATCCACAACCCCTGGCATCATGGAGAATATCTTTATCGGAGCGGACTGCTCCCCCGTGGAGATTTGAATCCACACATACTTATTTAAATAATTCTTCGACGTTTTTTCCTGGTCTTATGAGGAAATTCCAGGCATCGATCCAAGAATCATTGAACATTAGATAACGACTTATTCTGACACCAAGCTATTCCAGAATAAGCTTCATCTGGTGAATCCTCAAAAAGTGGAAGCTATTAAGGCTAAAGTAGAAAAAATGCTTAAAGTCAGTTTTATCTACCCTGTATAGTTGACGCAATGGGTGTCAAATCCCGTTTCGGTTAACAAAAAAAATGGTACGATTCGAGTGTGCATGGACTTCCATGACTTGAATAAGGCTTGTCCAAAGGATAATTTTCCCACCCCAGTCATTGATCAGATTGTCGATGAATGTGCAGGTTGTGAGGTATTTTCATTCATGGATGGATTTTCGGGATACAACCAGATTCAAATCAAACCCGAAGACCAGCATAAAACAACTTTTATTTGTCGATGGGACACATTTTCTTATCGTAAGATGCCTTTTGTCCTAAAGAATGTTGGAGCCACTTTTCAGTGGGCCATGTCTTTTTCTTTCCATGACCTTAGACATATGGTCGAGGCTTATCTCGATAATCTAGCATCACGATCTCGCAAGAGAGTTGATCATCCCACACAACTCTGACTAATCTATGAGCGAGTCGCTACTATTGGATTCGCTTGAATCCTTACAAATACAGTTTTTTCATGACGTCGAGTCATCTTTTAGGTTTCATAGTTTCAAAAACAGGGATCATGGTCGATCCTCTTAAGGTTGAGGTGATAGTTCAGGTTCCTCCCCCTTGCATAGTCCCTCAGGTTCAAATCTTACAGGGAAAGAAAACTTTCTTCAGAATTTTATCGTAAACTATGCCAAGATCACTAAAGTGTTCATGTGTTTACTAAAAAAGGGAGTCCCTTTCTGTTGGGACGAAGCTGCTCAATGCTCTTTCGAAGCGTTGAAGTGCACCTTTACGTCTACCCCTCTTCTCCGACATCCCAATTATAATAAAGATTTCTTATTGTACTTGGCTACTGCAAAGTCGACCATCGGTATGGTCTTGGTTCAAGAGGATGATCTGCTCGAAGAGCATGTGATTTATTAACTGAGATAAGGCCTGGTTGGGCCAGAACTCAACTATTCCCATGTTGAGAAAATTGCATTCACAACAGTGCATGTTGTCCAGCGGTTCCGTCATTATATCATGTTTGCAAGACCACCGTTGTTACACATTATTTTCGTCATCCCTATGATCATTAATGATGTAAACCTATATGTTGTCTTTAGATGGGTCAGTGGCATGAGTTCCTGAAGGAAGAAGAGAGAAGAACTTTTCCTGAGAAAAGAAGTTACATTTTCCTTTGTGAAAACCCTATGAAAGAGGATTTTCGCATGCTGGACTATGGCTAGGGTGCGAGAATGCCTGATTCTCCCAGGATGCATCATAGCTAGGTCATGAGGAGTTCACAGTTTTCTCTATAGGTAGGGTGTGAGAATGCTTACATGTGGGAAAAACAAGTGTTTTCTCGAATCTTCTAGAAGGAGAAACTTCCATGGTGAGGTGGCATCCGAATGGTTTGGATCTTACTTGCTTTCACGATTTAGTGGGATCATCCTAACCTCCTCACCTTATCCTCTTTAGCTTATAAAAGGAGAGAAGCTCTCATGGAGAAGGAGTGAGTTGGATTTGGCTTGGAATTATTAGCTTGGTTGGAGTGTCTTTGAGTTTTTCCTTTGTCAAGATAGATTGTGAATATTATCAGATCTGTGCTCTCAGAATTCTTGGAATGGAAGTGTGTGGGGAATGAAGGATAGTTGGAAGGGATCTTACAACATCAAGGCCATGGTTGTAATCTCTCTTTCACATTTAATATGATACAGTAATATGATTCTTTCCTATAAAGCTTGTTGTGTTTTATTGTATGATTCCTTGATCACATACATAGGTTTATATTGAGTTTATGCTATTACTATCACTTTGGTTGGTTGCATTCTTTTGTAGGATCATCATTGTATGAGTGTTGGAATGGATCTAGGATGGCGACAGTGAGAGGAAGTGACGTTTAAATGGTATGTCACCTATCCCTCTTTAGTTAGTAAATTCAATATTTAAAACTTAAGGAAAGCGTCATGTTCTAGTGTGTTTTGTTCTAGATCTAGGTGCATCTAGGGAGATCATTTAGTGTCCACATATACCGATTTATCCTATGACAAAATTGGCGATCATACTAGGGAATGGATTGTTTCCTAGTTAGTCTAGTTTCCCTTCCTTTGATTGCTTGTTTTCTGGTTTCTGATTCTGTGGGACATCCATCCAGACCCTCTGGATCTAGAAGTTCACTTAGTTTCCCCGTCCTTTTTCAAAATTTCTTTGATTACAGACATTCTCGCACTGTACCTCTCTACAGCCTGCGAAAACCATTGATTTTCGCACCCTGCTGTTAGATCCAGTGCAAACTTCTCACACCCTACCAGTGTCTAGCCTGCGAGAATATCTAATTATTGCACTATACTCTACTGCTAGGTTGTGAACTTGTTTGTAAACTTTTTTGGATTGGGTCTTGTCATATTTTGATGACCTAGTTTTTCTTTGATCAGCTGGATTGAGCTTTTGGAGCCTATATGGATTTGTTTACAGTCTTCTTGACATTCTTTGAGTTACTTTTAGCCACATTGGTTTTGTTTGGTTTTGAAGGATTAGTCTCTTGCTTTGAGTATCTTTAAATTACAAAGCACGTGTTTTCTTTAGAATTGTTTACGGAAAGATCATATTTCTTCTGAATAGTTCGCTTTAAAAGAAAACTTTTAGTTTGGGTTTCTTTGTTTTAAGAAATTTCATTATTTCTTTTAGTGAAATTTTTGAAACAAAAGGATTTAATTTCTTGATTTATATTAGATTGGGGGCATCCTTGCATTTGAAGTAGCGAAATTGCATGATTCTTGGCATTTTTTAGTCTTAAATTCTAAATCATTTCTTGAAAATATTGATATTGATGAGTTTTAAAATTTTGGGACATCATGCATATGGAAATGATAAATGTTTTCTCCTTCTCGTAGCATAGCTTTCATCGAAATGAAAAGATTGCATATTCATCTCTTTACATAACTTTCGAGTCGGTCAAAACACCATATTGTCCACACCATTTTCCTTTTGAGTAACAACAACCATAAAATAAAGCGCTTATAAAATTGATTAGACATTTTTATGTTTTTCTGGTAGCAAACCTACATTAGATTAGTTGTAGGGCTTTGGAATAGGTGTGAAAGATAACTTTCCAAAGATGCAAACAAACATAGTATCTTGTGATAGGGAGAGTTAAATCTGCTTGCTACATTTTGTCCTGGGAAGCCCTTCTCACACAAGGGCCAATCATGAGGTTGCATTGAGACTAGCAGAGTTACTCACCTACTTTGTTGGTCTTGGTGTAGAGATTACGTGTATTATGGGGGTCAATTGAGAGGTATACCCACAATGATGAGTGGAAGCATTTCAAGTTGATTTCGAGCTAGATACCCTGCCTGTTAGCGATATTTCTTGTAAGGGGGGTTAGAATGCGAAGGAGTGGGTGAAAAACCCATTTATTATAAGCTCGGGGTGCAAGTGCGCTTGTGATTAAGTGGTCAGCAAATCTGGACGGCAGATATTCATGCCTCTGGATCAATGGCATACATGGGATTCCAGAGCCCCCCCCCCTGCCTTTCTACCTTTAGACGGAGGGGGGGGGGGTCCAGAACCGAGATGCATCTCTCCGACGGCTGTGATTGGAGCACCCAGATCAATGGCACACAGGAAATCCGGAAATCCTTTGTATTTTTGCGTTTAATCAGCGTGGGGCATCCTTTCTTCGTGTCATCTTGCCATCTGTTCTCCTCCTGACCATGTAATGAGGCTCGCTCCCTTTTAGCCCCTTCCTCATCCTCTGACATCTATCTGTCTACCCTCTTCTGGTATGTGTGGTTCCTTCCCCATCTCATCATCCACTCATCACCCGCCTTATGTTTTCCCCTGTCACCTCTCACACACCTCATCACTTCATATCTCACCCTCCTAGTTTTGGTGCTACCACTCCCATTATGCGCCCCCATCCTTCGTGTTGGCCTCCACACCTATTCATCAGGCCGTTTAACTAATCCAGGTGGCAACGCGGAGGGTCTTCCACGTCTCAAAGGTGCCAAGATGGCTGGGCCATCCTCAATCCCAATGAAGCAGTTATTGAAGTAGTTGGTGGTGGTTAGATATCACCTCCGCCATAATGGGAAAGTCTAGCGATGAATTAAAGGCACGTCGATTCGCCCACAGAAATTTCAGGAGTTCGATTGCATCTGTCGTAGTTGCACAATCATTCAGAGACGGCAGCTGCAGATTGTCAGAAGCCATGCAGACGCAATGTGTTTAATGCAGCGTCTCGATTTTGTTGTTGTTGTTTTCTTGAGCATATGAAGGTGTTTTCGCCATTTTTGGATCTATCGATGGTTGAGCAGAGCTCCCGGGTTGTAAAGATTTAATGAAGCACTGATACTCTAGTTATGTATAGACTCCTGAGACTTCTTGCCTTATGAATGCCAGTTTCCTTTACAACTTTTTTATACTATGTTAGAACAGCTCGGAATTGGAGGGTCCAGTCGAGTTGTAGCTGTTATAGGATGATGTAGGTTGGATCACTGTAGTAGTTACGTTGTTTCTAATCAGTTCTTGTGTCTTTCCCAGCGCTGAGTGACTTGGAATTGGAGGATCCAGTCAAGATCCCTTTCAGTTTCTTGAGACCCTGAACCAAGAGGATGTTGCATTCAGAGCCTTTCTTCTACAAAACTGCTGGAAGCCTGCTGCCTGAAGCTGTTTGTTCACCCTTTCTTACCAAGTCTTCCACCTATTCACCTTTTAATCAACCCACTGGCCAAAGTTAGATCAAGACCTCCTTTGTTCTTTACGTGCCAGAACCAGTCCCTGAGTTAGAATGATATTTCCCGAGCCTCTTTCCATCTGATCATCTATTAAAAACTATCGTGACATAAAACTGATGGGTTTCGGGCTCTGCTCCTGCAAGAAATCCAGGAGTGACTTCCGACACTAACATTTCTGGCGCCGTTGCCGGGGACGAAGTTGAATATTTTCCCCAGGATTGAACGACAACGATTAGCTGATTCTGAAGGTGCATCAAATATCATAACTATTGAGATTGCTACTGTGCACCTGGCGACTCCATTGTGACGACTCCACTGGAGTGAACCCGCTATTTTAATTGTGGCTTCTAGAGGCAGACATACGCGGTCACATCCACAGCTACCTCTAGCTATGCCTGTAACTGATCCAGAAAAGGTTCTCAGAAAAGGAAAGGCCCCTGAAGAAGAAGCTTCCACCGTCGAAACAGGTAATCCCCCATTTCCTTCTGTATGAACTCCTTTTTCTCCTCCTCAGTTTCTTGATAGAGGTCCTTCAGAGGTTTCCCGTTTCCTGAATTTTGGGAGTGTTCTTGCTGAGTTTTCCCCTCCTGGTCTGGGACTAGAGGGACAAATCCTTGTCACTCCCCTCTCCTTTGAAGCTATTTCTCGGAAAAGACTCGTGAATGCAGAGGATTTCCCCACTCCTGCACAAAGAGGAGCGCCTGTTGACTTGAGTTCATTATCCTTCTCCTTAAATCCTCTCTTGTTTCCCACTCCACTTCGAGACTCGTTCCCAGTAGCCCCTTCGTGAACTCCTTCTCCTCCCAGCTCTCCTCAACCTAATATTCCTATGGCTGGTGCTAATCCTCCTCTGAATAGAATGGACGCCATAGTTTCTACCAGATATGCTCGCTTAGTCCTACCCCATCCCATGAATCCTCTCCCTGCTGGAGACTATTTGAAATACATGCCCAAGTTCACTGGAGAAGGGGACATAACTGCAAAAGAGCACTTGGCTGCTTTCTACAGTTATGCAGACAAACTAAACATTGAAAATGAATATGTCTGGATGAGAGTCTTCATCCAGAGCCTGGACGGTGAGGTAAGGAAATGGTTCAGGGGACTGGCCCCTGGATCTATTGCTGGAATCGAAGCCCTGGATGATGTTTTCCTAAGGTAGTGGGGAGACAGGAAAGATTTCATGTATTACATGACAGAGTTTGGTTCGTTGAAGAAAATGGAAGGAGAATCTGTCTCTGACTTCTCCAAAAGATTCAATAAGATGTATAACAAGATCCCTGCAGAGATAAAGCCCTTAGAAGCCTCTGCCCAAATTTCCTATGCTGGTGCATTCGACCCTGATTTCTGTCTTCTATTGAGAGAAAGAAGAGCCACCTCCTTAGCTCAAATGCAAGATGCGGCCATAGAAGTAGAATCTAACATATTGGTAGCTGACAGACTGAGGAACAAGGCCAATGCAAACAGAAGAAAGGGAAAGTCCGAAGCCTCAACTTCCGGCCCATCATTACCCCACCCTCAAGTGGATGAACTGACAAAGATGATGAAGTTTCTGTCTGAAGAGATGGAGAGACTAAAGATGGATAGGAAGCAAATGAACAAGGGCCCTCAGAGCACTGAAATAAAAGGGGGTTTCAGGAGGCCAAACAATATTTCTCCCCCGACTATGCACAGAGAAAGGGGAAGAGACAGAGAAGACCAAAGGATTCAGGCCCCCTTATAGAACAATTTTGTGGCCGAAGATGAAGAAGGGAAAATAGACGAGCTTGAGCCTAAGATCCATTGCTTCGGAGAGAATCCCCCTTTTCCTCATCTAACTCAATCAGCTTATGAGAATTCTCTCATGAACAATCAACTAAATGAATTGAGCAAAGAAGACAAGGTTAGCGGCAGCCGAGGCAGGTATAACCTGAGGTCCAACAAAAAGACAACAGCACCTGATATTCCTGAGCAGTCCACTAGAACAGAGAAGCCTATTAATGAAGTAGCAGATGGTCACAGAGGTAAGAAGGCTCAACCCCTCTCTCCCATTGTCCACAATCATGTTCCTGAAATTAGAGAAATCCCAAAGCTTGCGTCTTCTTTTAATTTCGAACATGAGATTCAAAAGATCAGAATCCCTGTGCCCCTCACTGAGCTAATCAAACATGAAGAATTCAAAAAGTGCTTCTCTGAGATTTTGCAGTCTGAAGCCTCATCCCCTCCCAAAAACTCCATAAACCTCCAATATGAAAGGCCAACAGTTGTCCTAGGTCCCATGGTAGAAGATAGAGATGATTCATCCCCTCCTTTCTACACGTCCCTGAACATACATGATAAAGTGCTCCACAACTGCTTGATGGACTCAAGGGCTTCTCACAACCTCATGCCCAAAACTGTCATGGAAGAGCTAGGACTAGAAGTCACCCGAACCTATCATGACCTCTATTCCTTTGACTCCAAGAGAGTTCAGTGTCTTGGAGTTATTAAGGATCTGGTTGTGACTCTGTTTCAACTGCCCATGAAAAGTGTGGTCATGGATATTGTAGTGGCTGATGTTCCCCCAAGTTCGGTATGTTGTTATCTAGATCTTGGATAAAAAGACTGGGGGGAACCTTGCAAATGGACCTCACATATGCTACTATCCCAGTGTTTGGAGGAGAACATAGAAGAATATACAGGGAAGCCCAACTGGCCTACATAATCAGTGATGAAGCCAACCCTACCAATCATCCTATTTTTGCCTTGGACACTGATTTAGGCTCCAGTTTACTTCAGCTCACCCATGCCCCCGAACCTCCTCTCAAAATCAAAAAGCAGCCTACTGTTTTCCATGCATTTCCCCCCTCCATAACCCCAATCTGGAAAATGTTTTTCGATGGAGCCTGTTCCCGAGAAGGCGCTGGAGCTGGGGTGGTTTTTGTGTCACCTGCTCAAGAAACCACATCCCTGTCCTATAAGATGGAATTTGAAACCACTAACAATGTGGCAGAGTATGAAGCTCTTATCCTAGGATTAAGAGCCGCAAGGGAAATGGGAATTCAAGAGGTAGCAGTGTTTGGAGATGCCGAATTGGTAGTCCAACAAATTAGAAGCGCTTATCAGGCCAAGCATCCTCAACTCAGGATTTACAGAAATGAGTTATGGGACCTTATTGACAGTTTCTTCTCAGCGTTTAACATTTCCTTCATCCCAAGAGAGGAGAACATAGTGGCAGATTCCTTGGCTACATCAGCGAGCAATTTCAAAGTACCCCTGCCACCCAAGCTTAGGTATGATGTAGAAGTAAAATACAGGCCCTCCATACCTGACAATGTCAAGCATTGGAAGGTGTTTGAGGATGATCTTGAGATCAAGAAGTTCTTGGAGACTATCGAAGAGTTTTCAGAGATGCATATCGACCAAGATTCCATCTCTAAGGAAAGGTTGGATGGGGGTAAGCTGCTAAGTAGAATAGCAAAGCATGACATTATTC
>JASDQU010100520.1:79242-92045 GCA_032191745.1 Picea mariana
AACAAACCGCACCAGCCTACTCGCCCCAGCTAAGCGCACCTCCTAGCAAGTTCATATTTAATTTCTGAGCACTTTCAATTTTTGGTCATTTTCCCAGCTCCAGGTCAAGATCTCTGCAAGCACCAAGCCTGTTGACAAGTTATAAGGTGTGGATACTTCCATGCCTGGAAGTGTAGGAATTCACTCATTCTTGAAGAGAGTGACCTTGGAAGATTCATTAAGGAAAATGTACCAGAACTCACAGATGCTACAACTAAAGCAAAGTACCAGAAGGATATGGTTAGGGCCAAAAGAATCACTGCAGAATCTATTAAATACCACTTGATCCCTCAAGTGTCTTCTAAGAATACTCCAAAATAAATGTTTGATTCCCTAACCAGAATGTATGAAGGAAAGAACATTAACCGAAAGATGAAATTGAGAACCCAACTCAAGAATACAAAGATGTAGAAAGGAGAAACAATTCATGACTACTTCTCTAGGATTTGTCAATTCAAGGAACAACTAGAAGCAATTGGAGACAACCTATATGAATATGAAATCATAATGAAAACTATTAATGGTTTCACAAGACCTTGGGATGCCTTCATCCAAACTATTTGTGCTAGAAAAGAGAAACTACAATTTGACAGTCTTTGGGAAAAACGTGTTCAAGAAAAAGCAAGAGTAGCTAACTGAGAAGAAGTACTTTTAAGGGATGAATATAAATCCCTAGATGCTCATGCTAAAGGAGGAAAGAGAAGGTCTCACTTCAATAAGGAGACCCACCTACATAAGGAATCTCACTCCCCAAAGAGATTCACCCATTTCAGTACAAAATCTCACCCTCCAAGGAGATTCCAGAAGTTTCAGAAAGGTCAAAGAAGAGAAAATGATTTCTCCTCTTATCAATGTTACCATTGTGAAAATATGGGACATATTGCTAAGAATTGTCCAACTAGAAGAGAAGGATACAAGAAGAGAAATAACAAAAGACACCATGCCCATGCAGTTGAATATGATGAGACACCCATGAAGATGATTAAAGAAAATATTGAAGACTATGTTTTATTCTCTGCCCTCTCATGATCTGTGTCACCTGGAGAGGACACTTGGCTCATAGATAGTGGTTCTTCTAAGCACATGACAGGTCAGAGAGACATTCTCTCTAGCCTTACAGAAAATAAGTTTCCCCAGAAAGTTACACTTGGAGATGATTACTATTACCCTATCAAAAGAGTAGGAGAATCCACCTACAAACTTGATTCAGGGACCCCGATGAAGATGAAGGATTTACTATATCTACCAGTTTTGAAAAATAAATTACTTTCTATCTCAACTTTATATAAGAAAGGTTTCATGGTTGCATTCATAGATGGTGAATTTCTTATGTGGCCTAAAGGAAAAACCATAAAAGATGCAATTGCTATTGGAACAGAAGAAGGTGGCCTATATAAGTTAAAAGGTCACTCAGATGCAACCTTGACTCACTCCATTGATATTCCATGTGAACTTTGGCATATAATACTATCTCACATCAACTAAAAATCCTTACCATATGTGAGCAAGGCAGTTACATGTCTACTAGAATTCAAGGTTGACCATGAAGGTGTGTGCAAGGGATGTGCATAAGGAAATAACGTAAATAATCCTTTCTTGAAGAGCGACAATAAAGAATAAAGAATCTTGGTGCTCATCCACTCAGATGTATGTGTCCCAATGCCATCAAACTCTCTTAGTGGGTATGTATACTATGTGTCATTTATTGATGACTATTCTCGCAAGACTTGGGTTTACTTCTTGAAATCAAAAGATGAAGTCTTTGGAAAATTCAAGGAATTCAAAGCCTTGATAAAGAATCTCTCTGAAAGAAAAATCAAGATACTCAGGTCAGATAATGGAGGAGAATACACCTCAAAATAATTTGTAAGATTTTGTAGAGATGCCGAGATTAAGAGGGAACTCACCACTCCCTACAATCCTCAACAAAATGGTGTAGAAGAAAGAAAGAATAGAACTATAATGGAAGCAGCGAATGCTATGATCCATGATCAAGATCTTCCAATGCACTTATGGGCTGAAGCAACAATAACAACAGTGTATGTACAAAATATATTATCCCATAGTGCACTTGGATTCAAAACCCCCAAAGAAACATTCTCTGGAAAGAAGCCAAAAGTAAGCCATCTCAAGATATTGGTCGTCCAATGTTTTTACACATTTCGAAGGAAAGGAGAATTGATCTGGACCCTTTAGGAAAGGATGGAATATTTGTTGGATACTGTGAGGTCTCTAAGGCCTTATGAATTTACATACCATGTTCCCATCATATTTAGATCAACATAGATGTAACCTTTGATGAAGATGCATCACTCAAGAAATCAATGAGATGCCAGCTTGAAGAAGTATATGAAGAAGATCTTGTAGCTCCCAAAGTTGCAGAACTAGTGAGGGAAGTCACAACTTCCCCTGATGATGAGATTCAAGAAGATCATGATATGATAGAATCTCAAGAACCTCCCCATATGACGATCTCTCACAGGAGAAAGATAGCTTGGGCAAGGGAACTTATTCAAGATGAAGAGAAGTATGGTGCCCCAGAAGGAACCATGAAGACAAATCAAGAAACCTAAGCCATTCTCCAGTTATATGTCTTTGATGTGTGATCTCATAGAAAAGGAGCATACTTGCTTTGAAGAATCCATTCAAAATAAAGAATGGGAATATTCCATGACAAAAAAATACCAATCCATTATAAAGAATTATGTATGGGAAATAGTTCCCAGATCGAAGAACAAAGATGTGGTATCTTCCAAATGGTTATAAAAAATAAAACATGTTGCTGATGGAAGTATTGAAAAACATAAAGCAAGGTTTGTAGCTCGTGGATTTTCTCAAAAGGAAGGCATTGATTAAGAAAAGACGTTTGCTCTTGTATCCAGATACACTTCTATTAGAACCATCATAGCTCTTGCAACCAAGATGAAGTGGAAGTTACACCAGATGGATGTGAAAACAACCTTCTTAAATGGTGCTATTGAAGAAGAAGTGTATATAGAAAAACCTCAAGGGTTTGAAGTTGAATATAGAAAGACTCATGTCTACAGGTTGGAGAAGGATTTGTACGGATTAAAGAAAGCTCCTAGAGCTTGGTATGGAAGAATTGACAGTTTCCTAACGAGCTTGGGATTTACCAAGAGTAAAGCTGATTCTAACCTTTACTTCAAGGTTATGAATGATGAGACAGTTATATTTCTGCTGCATGTGGATGACTTATTCTTAATTGGAGAAGAAAATCTCACCACTGATTGTAAGAAGAAGCTCATTGTAGAATTTGACATGAAATACCTAGGCTTGATGCACTATTTCTTAGGTCTCGAGGTTTGGCAGAGCCCAGAGAAGATATTCCTTAACCAAGCGAAGTATGCAGTTGAAATACTGAAGAGGTTTGATATTTTGGAGTGTAAATCCATGAACACACCCATGGAAACAAAGTTGAAGCTCATGGTTGATACTTCGTCAGAATTGGTTGATGCTATGTTGTACAGACCCAAATATCTACAAGATCTCAACTGTATACTTTCCTTGGCTAAATAAAATCTCATCTGATCTCTTCCACACCTCTAATCCCAAGAAATAGTGCATCAAGCCCAAATCCTTCATCTCGGACTCTGAAGTGAGATTCCTCTTGCACCCATCTATGAGCTTCTCATCCCATGTAAGAAACAAGTTGTCCACATATAGGACCAAAATCAATGTGAAACCATATTCAACCTTGTAATAAAGGTTGGGATATGCATCACTCTTGGTAAACCCAAAGGTCATAAGATAACTGTCTATTCTGGCATACCATGCCCCGGGTGTCTGCTTAAGCYCGGTCAAATATTTCTTTAATTTTAAAACATGGGATTCCTTCCCATGGATTAAAAAACCTTGTGTCTGCTCTATGCACACTTCTTCTTCAATTACACCATTCAAGAAAGTAGTCTTGACATCCATTTGGTGTAGTTTCCATCCCATCATGGAAGTAATAGTGACAATAGATATGATGGAAGTGTACTTTGCTACTAGAGAAAATGTGTCGTCATAATATTCTCCCTCTTTCTGGGAGATCCCTCTAGCCACAAATMTTGCTTTGTACTTCTCTATGCTTCCATATGAAACATGCTTGATCTTGTAGATTTACTTGGAAGTCAGTAGTGACTCCCCCTCTAGTMTTGGAACCACTTCCCACACATTATTCTTCATGATGGGCTGATTCTCCTCCATCATGTAATCCTTCCACACTTACTTCTTAGTAGCTTCCTCAAAAGTGGAAGGTTTTGAATCAATGATTTTACTCATCAACACCACATAGCTGGAAAAATTGTGTGGTCTCTTTCTCTCTCTAAAAGAGCATCTGGGAGATGCATTTCCTTCAACTTCCTGCAAAATGTTCCAGAGCCATGCTGGTATTTTTTTGGTATCTGTAGCTTCTTTGGGTGGATCTACAGGTCTCTCTGGCTCTATTGTCTCATTCTGATCTTCTAGAATGAGTTCTTCTGGAGCAGAGTCAACCATTACTGCATCCCTTGGAGCCTCCTTCTTCTATTTGTCCTCATCCATGTGAGACTCTCTATATTTTCTGAAGGCTTCATCTTCATCAAATGTCACACCCCAAATAATTTCAATTTGTCTTTGTCCAGGGATATATATTCTATAAGCCTTTGATGTCTCATTGTATCCAATGAAGATTCCCTTCTTTCCCGAAGGTTCTAGCTTCATTCTCTTTTCCTTAGGAACATGTATGTACACCAGATAGCCAAATACTCTCAAGTGGATGAATTTTGGTTTCTTTCCGGTGAATATTTCTTTAGGTGTCTTGTTCCCCAATATATTATGAGAACTTCTATTCTGGACATACACAACTGTACTTGATGCTTTTTCCCATAGATTCATGGGTAAACTTTGGTCATGGATCATTGCTTTATCTTCTTATACAATATATTTGTTCTTCCCTCTAAAACCCCACTATTTTTGGGGTTGTAGGGAGTTATTAGCTCCTTCTTGATTACTGCTTCCATGCAGAAGTCTTTAAACTCATTTGAGGTGTATTCACCTCCATTGTCTGACCTCAAGATATTAATATTGATTTCAAAGAGATTCTCTACTAAAGCCTTGAATTCTTGAAACTTACTAAAAACCTCATCTTTCGCTTTCAAGAAATAGATCCATGTCTTATGTGAGTAATCATCTATAAAAATGACATAGTATACAAAGTTACCTAGTGATGGCACCGTCATCTATCTACATACCTATGAATGTATGATGTCCAAGATCTCTTTGGATATGTTTTCATTGCTTGAGAAAATTCCCTTGGCATTCTTGCCAAGTGCACATCCTTTGCATACTCCATCATGTTATACCTATATATCTGGTAGACCTGTAACCATCTTGCTCAAAAATGGTAATGCTCTGTAATTTAGGTGAGCAAGTCTTCGGTGCCATAGCTCACTAGAGATATTACTGTTGTGTACAAGGGCTTGTTCTTGGTGTCCTTTCAATTTGTACAACCCTCCCTCTCGGACACCAATCACAGTAGCATAATCTATGCTTGAATTCTTGGGCCATATAATAACTTGGCTATCCACAAAGGCTACCCTGAAACCTTTATCTTTTGAAGCAGAAATAGAAAGAAGATTCTTCTTCAAGCCTTGTATAAACAATACATATTTAATTGAGTTATAATTACGTGAATCAATTTAGTAGGAGGCTTATCCTACTCCTTTTTATGCGTGTTTGGAATCATCCCAAAGATCCACCTGAAGGGATGAAATCTTCTCTGTCAAATTTGTAAGATAACTTTTGAACCTGGTCATGTGCTTGGAAGCACCACTATCCATGAGAAAAATATCACTTCCTTGAGTGATAGTACTTGTGAGGGATGAAACAAATACATATTCTTCATCCTTTAATTCATTTTCCTTATTTTGAGGTGTGGAATCTTCCATATCTACTTCATGTGCATGATGTCTTTTCTTTCCTTTCTCATGAGGACATTGAAAAGCATAATGTCCCAAATTCTTGCAATTGTACCATCTAATTTTTGATACATCCTTCTTATGGTTTGATATTCTAGCTTTCTTTGGAATGGTATTTCTTCTTTCCTTCCTTTTCTTCACATGAGCAACAAGAGATTGGATTTCTTCATCATTTGTCTTCTGTGACTTAGATATCAATCTAGATTCTTCTTGGGTACAGTCTGTCCACAACTTGTCAAATTTGGGAAATTTACTTCTTGCACAAATTCCTTGAAAAAATGGGTCCCAAGAATATGGAAAACCATTAAGTGTAGTAGTCACAAGCTCTGCATCGTCCACAGAGTCTCCAATAGTTGCTAGCTGGTCCTTGATCTACAAAATTCTCATGAAGTAGTTGGAGTCTGTTTCTGACTTGTTCATTATCATGTTTCTAAGTTGATGCTTTAGGGTTAGCTTCCTGCTGGTGTTATTTATTTCATATAGTATTCTTAAGGCATCAAACATCTCCTTTAGTGTCTTCAATTCTGATACATTGGGTATCAAGTGATCTTTGATTGAATCTGTCAAGATATTCTTGGCCTTGATTTCATTATTCTTGAACTTTTCCTTGGCGTCTGCTTCTTCTGATTCTTGAAGAAATTTCCTAACATGATCCAACAACTCATTCCCTTCAAGAATGATGATTATTCTATTCTTCCATGATCTGAATATGTCTTCTCCATCCATCCTGTCCTAAATTCTCATACTGGTAATCATTTTCGTTGGTAGAAACCCTAGATCTAAAAATTTGCAAAATTTCAAACTTCATCGAACTGCAATTTGAGTGTTGCAGTAAGTGCGCTAGGGTTAGACTAGTTTCTCTAAAGTGGAATTAGTTCCAACGAGCTTGAAAAAATATTGTGCACCTACAAATCTCAATATTTTTCCTTCTAGTTGTTAGACTATCTTGAAGGTAACCAACTTTGATACCATGTTAGATTTTCATAATTTTCAGAGCATTAGGATTAATCGTGTACTTATATATTCTTTTACATTAAAAATCATATACCATATACTAAAAATATGAGAAACATAAACAAGCACAAGAAGACATAGAGTTATCCCTGGAAAACCCCAAACTCGGGGAAAAGCCCAACCAACCTTTCTTAGATAGATTCCATCAATAATATAATCCAACCACGAAGAAGCTCTCAAGAGAAACAAATAATGAAGAAATCCTAATACAAGGATAGCACACCAAATAGAGCTATCTCACCAAATAACTACAACAACAACACCATACAAGATAACACACCTCTTCTCTGAGAGAGCACATAAGAGAAAGCACCACCAAGAATAACCATGAACCTCAAATGCTGTAGTGTTGCGTCTTCTCCTTGCCTCAGACTAGCACCTTCTTCTTGAGTGAGAGATGAGTGAGTGAGTGTGTACAAATGAACAAGACATCACCTTATTTATAGGTTTCAAGTCACTTTAGATGGGGCCGACTTCTTCTCTGGGAAATTCTATTTCCCTTTATCATTTCTTGTGGGCCAACTTCTCTTCCGAGGTGTTCTTCCATTGTTCACTGGTCTTTCTTTGAATTCTAGAATCTTATTCTCTTTTAATAAAGGTTTTATAGGAGGAAATACCTCCCACAACTACCAAAACATCAACACCTTCTTCCACCATTGAGGTGTCATTCTTCACGGTTTTGTTTTATTCTTTTCCTTGACATTGAAAAGATGTTCTTCAATTATTCTATAGCGATTGTTTTTTTGGGAGGAAATGTATATGCTCATCATAAACCTTTCCTAAAATAATCGAATGTTGAGATGTAGTGTTTGGACCACATATTGGACAACCATATTTATCCTTTGTTTGACTCCTTGCAAGATATACAACAATGTTATCACTGAACTACAAATACTTGATAAAATTGCAAATAATGATATATGAGTTAATGCCCAAGTGAACTTTATGTACAACAGAAACGTGATAGCCTAGGTGCATCAAGAATCATCCATGTAAGTATTCCATGGATTTGGAATTATCTTTTCCCTATTGGTTTGTGTATGTTATACATAGTGATCCCCTCCCATAACTTTTGAAGTTTGTTGATAAAAGGATCAATATACACATCCATATATCTAACTTGATATTTTGTTTCTTATTCAAAAACAAATGTATTAAATATCTTGCACATAGTACATCATGATATGCAACAAACAATAAAAATGAGACAATATGTTGTAAATAGTTAAAATATAAATACCTAGAACTATCAATGACAACATTGCATGCTCCTTTATCAACATCCAAGAAGGAAGATTATTATTTAAAACACACACTAACCACACCGAGTAAATGGATCTCATCTCTGCAAATGGATTAACACTATCAACTACTAAGGAAAGCTTAACACTATGAGGTTCATCTCTAAATATGGGCCATTTTTCTTTGATGTCCCTAAATAAAGAACCATTTGCCACCATCTATATAACACCGTCCTGACTCCTTATTCAAGCATGATATCCATAAATTGTGATATGTTATTGCACTTGAAAAATTGTTGAAAATGTTGAACGATGGGGATATGACAAAAAACCTTTTGGCCACATTCATTATCACATGATCAATGTGATGTCTACTAATTTTACATTTGGGGAATTGCTTGAAATATTTTCCCTCTTGTCCGTAGTATATCATGTAATCATTAGGACATGTATCAATTTTTTTATACTCCATTCCTATATATTTCATAAGGGAACACACTTCTTGGAATTTGCAAAAAAAATTATTTGACTCTGGTAGGTGAATATTAGCTAATAATCTACAACAAACATTTTTTTTTTTTTCTGGAATACTAGTGTTTGCATCCTTATTATAGTCAATGAAAATGATCATGAAATTAAATGTTTAAAAATCATTCCATACCTTAGGATATATGCCAAAAATGTGTTTGCAACATTAGACAAAACCTTCAAGTTTACCAACAACAAAATGACAGAGAAGACTTGTCTTCGACCCTTCATATAGGCATTTATTCACTTCAATAAGCGCATTATCATGAATCCTAACATCATCATCCATGGGTGAAAATATTTCATGAGTCAAACTATTTATCCCATTGATGAGTCCTTTTTTTGGTCATCTTTTGACACCATTTTCCTTTTCCAAGTTACTCTTTTTTCGTATCATTAAACCTTTTTATTTATTATTTTGGTGCTTGAAGCTAGGATATAGACTTGGAGATAATTTTCATTGCATTTCCTAGTTTTTATTTGATTTCTATCAAACCTTAAGATATGATAGTGTATTTTGTGTTTATATTATGAATAATGGTTGATTGGAAGGTTGCTACAGATCCACTTGCTACAAAACTTGTTTTAGGTTTCTACAACTCATACAAGTGGTTGCATGTATAAGCAACAAAACCCTAGACAATGAAGGAAAAATAATTAAATATATAATACTGTGGATCTAGGAAACAAGTGCCTTCATCAATTGCTATGAAATTATTTGACAAGATGCCATAGATTGTGTGGGTTGTGACAAATCACACCTCCTTTTATCCAACATGTATTTGCATAGTTAATAAGTAACTCTGTTAGACATGCTAATTTAGTTGGGTTGGTTTAGATTACTAGAAACCAATTGTTCATCTAATTAATGAGTTTTATGGGATTAGTAAATTTTCATAGCCACTTGAGAATCTTCAATTCTCAAGTTGCTTAATATTTAGACTTTTGTATATTTGTTACAAACAATTTTCATGTATAAAAGGAGACTAGTGCCTTTGAAGAGGTAGTAGACATTTTGATGAAGTTCAGTCTCTGAATTGTTGAATCTATTTTTGATTATACAAAGAAGTTCCAATTTGACTTGTTTGCATATGTTTTGCAAGAAGTAGTGAGCTATTGGTTTAACTCCGTTGTAGGTTAATAATACCGACACTCTATTTTGAGGAGGCAAGGCCCACTTAGCAGAGCATGAGTGCTACTATTTATTATTTCTTTGTGTATATTACTTTAGTTATTTATTTATGTTGCATGCTTATTCTATCCACATATAATTGCATTAAGGAAAATGTTGTTATAGCTTAAGACATTTGGCATAAGTAGCTCATGTTTAGGCTAGTGTGGATCTTAAGTGTGATTTTGTTATGCAAAATGTGAGTAAGTTTTCAATTCAAATTCAAAAACATAATTGTTTTGGGGTACATGCTCAACTACATACTTAGTGACATACTCGTTTTTTCATTTCTCCTACTATTTAGTAGGACTGCTATTTATATCATGTATATTTTTAGCCGATGGATTCCTATATGTAATATCATGGGAAAATACCATGGGTTTCAAAAACCATGGGATCGTAAACCACCATTAGGAAAATTCCTATTTATTAGCTACCATTAGGCCAATTCCTATTTTTTAGCCACAATTAGGCAAATTTCTATTTTTTAGGATATAATTCCTATTTCCTTAATTTTAGGAGATATTTTCCATTTCATGGCTATAGAACACACTTCAGTAATAATATTAGCCTCCCAGGGAAGTGCAAAATCAAATACTTGGAGTTAACTCACTTCACTTATTTAGTGACTCTCCATAATTAGCAAATTCTCACTCATCAGGACTTTAGTTTCATTCTTAGACTCTAGTCTTATTCTAGGATATTTTTTCTATTATGGAACGAATGTTGACTTCATGTAGATTTCTCACTAAGTTTTCACCTATATTTTTGACGTTTTCTTATTATTAGCAACTTTTGACTTTAGTTAATTGTTGCTATTGGGAGAAGTTATTTTTTTACTTGAGCATGCACATGGAAATACCAACCTAGTGCGCATTACTCCTCATGTGGAGATTCCTATATATTTTACTCATTATCAAGGATTAATGCATTGTGATTAGAGTTGATTCATTAGTCTCTTATGTGTGAATATTGATTCTATTTTTCTCTCTCCTCTCTCTCTTTTTCAATTAGCTAGTGTAGTATTTCCTTCTCACAATTAGGTTTTGGATTGTGGTTTAATCCTACATGGTATTAGAGCCATTATTGTGAGGTAGTATTAACTTTTATTGCAGCTTTATAGATCAGATTAGACAAACCATAGAGAACTATGGATCAACCATATTCTTCAATGATCTTGACACCCTTCAACTACTTTGAGTGGAAGCCCAATATAAAGCTTCTACTTCGAAGCAAGGGTTTGTATGGGATCACCATGGGGACTAAGGTCGAGCCTACTTCAGCCATAGAGAAATCAAAATACTTTAAAAAAATGGATGAAGCCTACGAGATATTTTTCTTGAGCATCTCTCTAGATCTCCTCTTTCATGTCAATACTTGCAAAACTCCTAACAATGTTTGGACAAAGTTGAAGGATTTTCTAGGAAAGCAAGACAATCTAAGAGGTCATCGGCTGGAGAATGATCTACATGCATTAAATCCAATATATTTCGAGACACTACAAGACTACTTCTGTAAGTTTAAAACTTTGCTTTCTGATGTTAAGGCTTGTGGAATTGATAAGAAAGATGAACAATTAATCTTTTCATTTCTAACAAAACTAGGACCAGAGTATTTTGACTACACTTCTTCTTTTCATACTACCAGGTTAGATATGGGGTTTGCATGGAAGATTCCATTTCTAGATGATTTAATGGATTCACTTATCCATGAGCAAATAAAGCTCATCCAAATAGGGGAACTTAAGAATTCCAAGCCTGACATGCACTTACAACTCAAGGAAGTTAAAAGAAGAATAATAATAAGAACAAGGGTAAGAAGGACCAAGAGAAAAAGAAGGAAGGTAAAAAAAAGTCCACATATGAGAGTTCAAGTTCCAAGAAATCAAAAGGAAATAAGGAGAAGACAAAGTGTTCTTATTGTAACAGGGGGTTCCATCTTGAGAGTTCTTGCATGAAAAGACCATAGATCTCATGGCACAAACACTTGAGAAACATCACCTTGAGGATTGTATTCCAGATAATGCAAGGAAAAATCCATCATTAGAAAGAGGTAATGGTCATGCATTACTTGCTATTTCATCATCTCCTAATGCTTGGGTGTTTGATTCAAGGGCTACCCATCACATGGCCTCATCAGATAAACATTTCTCATACTTGGAGACTTGTTCCGGACCACCGATCTTCATGGGAGATGATTCTCCTACATAGGTGTGCGGTAGGGGTAGAGTTTATATAGACCATGGATGCTTTTATGTGTTAAATTTTGAGCTGTTATTAGGTTCTTTTCAATTTACTAAAGTATTTCCAAAACAATAGCATAAGTAGGATCATTGAAAGAAACATGATCACAAGGTACACATAATTTTGTCATGGGAAACCCTCATGGGGGAGAAAACCCAACAAAAACTTCCTCAATAATAGATTGCCAATACAATGCCAAGACTTAAAGACCAAATCACCAAGAATAACCTAGGATTGAGCATGTGCCTCTCTTATCCTTCTTACAACTGTAGCTTCCTTCAAAATATGCACACTAGAAGTGTGAGTGAGTGAGTGAACAAATGGGTGCCATCCTCACTTATAAATACTAGTTAGGAGGTGTTAGGGTTATGTCTCTTCACTTAGTAGGGATGAATTCTTCCAAGTGTGGTTAAAACCACTTTATAAACTGTAGGGGTTGACTTTACAAATACCACCATATAAATATGGTTTGACCAATCCACAAAAGGGGATTTGGTCTTATACACGACCCGACATGATCAATCCACAAAAGGGTATTTGATCTATAAGATAATGAATCAAATATAATTAGAATATTCTTCAAAGTTACAATATTTCAACACTCCCA
>JASDQU010100520.1:111319-122652 GCA_032191745.1 Picea mariana
AATACTCTTTTCCTTATTATTGGTAAGGGTTTTACTGTGCATTGACAATGCATACATCTAGATCTTTATTAACATCAACAAAATTCCCTTTTAGCTAGTTTTATCACTTTTCTGCAATTACTTTGTGGATCTTTGATTTTCCATTCTCAATTATGCTCATTCTGTTGTGCTCAAAAGTGACAAATCGTAGGATTTTAGTTCTAGTTGAGATTTCAAATGTGTAAACTTTTTTTGCAAGGGAAACAATCTTGTAATCTTTGATTCAATTTTTTCTAGTCAATCTTGATGAAAATCAAGCTTGGACTTTTCTTTTGACAATGCATGAATTCACCTTAACAACTCACAACCTCCAGGGAAAGTGCTATATTCTTTCGACACCCTCAGTACTTTGAATATAATTCCAACCTTTGATTGCTTCCAGCTAGATATTAATTGACATTTCCATTATCGAGAAGTCTTATACCTCATTTACCCTTTGATTCTTGAGGCTCAATCACTTGAATTCCTTCATCAGTCAACCCAACAACAAACTGATTAGGTTCTGATGGATGTAAAACAACCAAAATTGGATAGACATTGGTATTGATGAATCCTTGCTGTATATATATGGAAATGTAATATGAAAATGTGGCCTCAATCTTTCTGAATCAAATATCCCAATGGCACCATTAATGAAGCCAACATAGATTAAAAGGCGGTCACATGTGTATATTGCATTTGAAATTGGTGCAAATAGTGAATCAGGGGTGTCCATTGGTGCAAGCGATCCAATTTAGAAGCACTATTAAATTTAGCAGTCCATTGATATGATAGGTAGTTTTCCAATTTAAAAAATTCTGCTTAGAACATTGCCCTTTAATTATTTTTCCCAAATGATCATTTTGCTTGACACATGATGTACTTTACAACTGGGAATGCAGATTAATATTTGATCTCAGAATCAGACTTCAATCTTACATGCTTATGAACACCTGGGCAATGTCGTGTGCTTTTTCTTATTCCTTTACCCAACTAGAAATCAACCTGAGGCGTATATGTCGATAATGCACTGTTCTGGCATTCCATGAGGGTTTTTCCCCTTTTCCCTGATGCCTCATGTAGTGGTGTTGTCGATTTAATTTGACATTTTCTTGAACACTATCGATACTTACACCTATGGAGTTGAGAATATTCTTGTATACTTTGTATTTTGGCTGCCAAATGCAATGGCATAAGGCCCCCTAGACCTAGTAGGTTGGGGGAGACAATAAAAGATTTTGTTTGCATATTGATGGTGCCTGGATGGACCTTCACATCAACAACTGGATCCTTTGGGAAATCTTCTTTGTTAATTGGAAATCAGGATGATCGATGCTTTGTGCACGATGTCTTAGTGTATCTCTCGGGTGCTTCGTATATATGTGTTAACTTAAAAGTAGGACCTGATGCTCATGCCCCAAAATTTTTTTCTCCAAATGAAATTTTCGTATATAAATAAATATTAATGTATAGATATTAAGCTCTTGTTTGCATGAGAAAAAGGCCCCAAATAAATATTTTTAACTCTTCTCATGCTAATGCTAGTGATATGATTTTTGGTCCTGAGTTCTTGATGTGTCATGTGGTCTTGACCTTGATTTTAAGGTTGGCATATAAAGAATAATAAACCTTTTAGTAAGCCCAAGAACAAATGTGGCATTCATGATCAAATCAACCTTGAGATATGCAAACAAAACATGTACTACATCTTTCCATTCATGAGAAACAAAAGTTTGAGAAAAATGAAGGGTATATTTTGACACTAATGTCTCCTAGTAAAGTATCAAGAAGATCTCAATGCCACAATGCTATTCCAAATATTAAAGTATCACATGAATAAAACCAAATCAATAATCTTCTCCAAAACCTCGACTTATCCAACAATATGTAGATCTGGCACTACAGACAATCCATATAAATGGGAACCTTAGCTGGCCCGATAACAAAATTTTTACTTTTTGTAACATTGGCTCCAATGGGGATGTAGTCCTCCCTGCGAGGCAACAAAGAACAACAGATCCAATGCCTATCCATTGGGATGTTCCCAAGCCATATACCCTGCAACTTGCAACCTGCTGCTTGTAACTACTAAAGACTACTAGTGCCATCTTAAAACACATACTGAAAAGTGAATTAAACTGCTGAAAATGATGCTCAACTATGAGCTTATTGGCACACAATCCTACTCTAATGTATTGAAGACAACTGTTGAATCAAGTGACATGAAAAATCTAGTGGAGCCAATCAAGTAACCAATTCAATAATTTGACTCCTTGACCATGCTCAATCAAAATCAAAAGAAGAAAATGTAATAGCAATCACAACTGATAATAGATCTGGCTTTTACAATGGAAACATGGTTGAACCTTCCAGCTGGGAAAACCTTCCATATAATCAACTACAAGATCATAAAATATATTGTCTTTTTTCCAAATCTCAATATATCTTATAACTAGATTATCCTTCTTTCTATGTTCATATGTGCTCATCATATCAGCCCATTGTTTCAAATGTGAATTATCTAACCAATTCCCAAAAACAAAAAATTCCTTAATCTCGACATCAAAGGGAAGCACAACCTCCTTTTTTCTTTGGCTGAAAAAGGTTTTCACAAGACCGATTATGATCTTGGAAATTGTGGAAGTGTATTTGAGTGTCTAAAACTTGAATATCTTTCTCAAGTTTTTCAGCAAACTCCTCTAAAAAGTGGATTTTGTATTTGGAGATACATTTTCATGACTTTAAATAAGAAGACAAACCTAAAGAAAAATTTTCCTCCACTTCATCCTTGATGTACACATCATTCCATTATTTAAAACCTTGAATAGAAACAAGGAGTGCTGAAAATTCTATCTTGTCCATCCATGTTTCCAAAAAGATAACCCAAAAAATTGAAAAAGATTCTATGGATTTAGCAGGTAAACCTTCAACCCAACTTCTACATTTTCCTTGGAACAAATCATAAAATAGTCTAAGGAATACATCTTCATGTCAGACTCTAAGAAGCTCAGTAAAGTAACATAAATTTGAGATATGCTTCAAATTCAAACTCAAATCCTCACCATTAAATTTTGGACCATTCCTTAAACAAGATCCCTCCTTGGGTAAATGATTTGGAAAACCATAAATCTGTGAAAAGTCCAAACATGCATACCTTGAAACAATTGTAGCAACATCTAAGTTCATCAAATCCAGTGGATTCACTAGTACCTTCTTCAAGATTTAAAACTTTCAGACAATGGAGTTTCCATTGATACTCTGTCATATGGATATAACTAATAATGGAGTCATCGGGTGGATGATTTACAACCTCCTTATGTCTGACTGCTGTCCACCATCAACAATCAGATCTGAACCTTGTCGTTTCTCCCAGGGAATATTTCACCTCCGGTCCTTGACAACGACGCCAAAATGTTATCCTCCTATAATTTCCCTAGGTCGTGGGAGGAAAACCACATGGGTAACCTTCAAACAAACTTTAGGTTGGACTCTGACCCTTCCAACCAGAGAGGTCTCTCTCAGATTTCTAATGATTGATAATAGATCAAATAATTCATCAATAAATGCACATAGGTTATATTCATACAAGATAGGTTTGAATTTAAGAATATTGGTAGGACAATCTTGAGGAAGAAAACCATTGGGAAATGGAGTAAAAAATCTGAGCTTAAGGATATATTTTCAATGGCTGGTGATGTACCTTCAGAAAACAGAGGCAATGTAAGTGGTGTTTTTCAACAATTAGATTATTATTGAGATGGTAGAAGAAAATACAATATTAACAGCCCATTACACCAAGAGCATCTAGCTTAGGATGAATTCTTAATGTAACTTTAGAGGAATCACAGAAAAGAATAAGATGCCATGAACATAACACGAAACTAAAGATGAATTCTAAACATGCAATCTTAACAAAATAACGAGTATCTCACTGTATCAATGGATCATCAAATAAAAGATGAATTCCAAGCATATAACTCAGTTTAAATACTCGAAGATTTAAACAAAAAATGGAAATAAGCATTGAACAGAGGAAGGAACACACTTAGAACATAACTATCATGAATCTTTGCTTCAACAAAAGCACTGTTCTTCTGCATTAACTCATATAGATATTTTAGAAAAATAACAAAGTACAATGGATTTTCCTCCTCCTTCAAGTTGAACCCCTTTCTTCATTGAGAATCATGAAATACATGGAAAATAACTCTCCCTTGGATCCATGGATATGAGCTAAATCACCTCTAAAATATAGGATCTAATTACAATCAAAATAAAAGAAATTGAAAACTGTTTTCCAAGAAAATAGATATCTGTTTTGACTCATTTATTACATTCAAACTATCTAACAAATTAAGATTCTAAATCTTCATTACGATGGATTTAAGCTTCTTGAGTCGACGAGGGTGAGTTGGTACAATTACTGGCCTATGGATGTTGTTCTGGAGTTGATTAGTTGTCTCTGTCAAAGTTGTGTAGCGATCTGCTGCAGCTCGCTGTGTAATTCTAAGCTACAACAACTGCGTAGCAAGTTTACACAACGAATAATTGTCTTCAACATGCCAACAACTAGTGCTCCCAACATCAACTCCTAGTATATTTACAATGTGAAAAACATGTGATCCTTGCATTTGTTGGCTTTGACTTGAGTCATAGATAATACTCCGTTTTTATTATTGGTAAGGGTTTTACTGTGCATTGACAATGCATACATCTGGATCTTTATTAGCATCAACAAAATTCCCTTCTAGCTAGTTTTATCATTTTTCTGCAATTACTTTATGGATGTTTGATTTTCCATTCTCAATGATGCTCATTCTGTTGTGCTCAAAAGTGACAAATCGTAGGATTTTAGTTCTAGTTGAGATTTCAAATGTGTAAACATTTTTTGCAAGGGCAACAAGCTTGTAATCTCTGATTCAATTTTTTCTAGTCAATATTGATGAAAATCAATCTTGGACTCTGCTTCTGACAATGCATGAATTCACCTTAACAACTCACCACCTCCAGGGAATGTGATATAATATTTCGACACCCTCAACACTTTGAATATCACTCCAACCCTTGATTGCTTATATTTGGATATTAATTGACAATTCCATTATCCAAAAGTATTATACCCCATTTACCCTTTGATTCTTGAGGCTCAATCACTTGAATTCCTTCATTAGTTAACCCATCGAAAAATTGATTAGGTTCTGATGGATGTGCAACAACCACAAGTGGATATACATTGGTACTGATGAATCTTTGTTTTATATATATGGAAGATGTAATACGGAAATGTGGCCTCAAGCTTTCTGAATCAAATATCTCAATGGTGCCATCCATGAAGCCAACATAAATTAAAAGGCTATCACCTGAGTATATTGCATTTGAAATTGGTGTAGATAGTGAATTAGGCTGTTTCCAATGTTGGAAGTGATCCAATTTAGAAGCACTAGTAAATTTATTAGTCCATTGATATGATAGGTAGTTTTTCAATTTCAAAATTATGCTTAGAACATTTCCCTTTAATTATTTTTCCCAAACTATCATTTGCTCAACACATGATGTAACTGATAGCCGGAAATGCAGATTAGTATTTGCTCTTAGGCTCATACTTCAATCCTACATGCTTATGAACATGTGGGAAATGTCGTGTGATTTTTCTTATTCCTTTACCCAACTAGAAATCAACCAGAGGCGTCTATGTCGATAGTGCTCTGTTCTGGCATTCCATGAGGGTTTTTACCTTTTTCTCTGATGCCTCATGTAGTGGTGCTGTCGATTTAATTTGACATTTTCTTGAACTCTATCGATACTTACACCTAGGAGGTTGAGAATACACTTGGATACTTTGTATTCTGGCTGCCAAATACAATGGCATAAAGCCCCCTAGACCTATAATTTTGAGAGAGACGATAAAAAATTTTGTTTGGAGATTGATGGTGCCTTGATGGACCTTCACATCGAAGACTGGATCCTTTGGGAAGTCTTCTTTGTCACTTGGAAATTTGGATGATCAATGTTTTGTGTGCGATGTCTTGGTGTAGCTCTCGGGTGCTTCGTATATATGTGTTAACTTAAAAGTAGGACCCAATGCTCATGCCCCAAACCATTTTTCTCCATATGAATTTTTGTATATAAAGAAATATTAGTGTATAAATATCAAGCTCTTGGTTGCATGAGAAAAAGGCCCAATATATATTTTTGTACTCTTCTCGTGCTAGTGATATGATTTTTGGTCCTGATTTCTTGATATGCCATGTGGTCTTGACCTTGATTTGAAGGTTGGGATATAAAGAATAATAACCCTTTTAATAATCCCGAGAACAAATGTGGCATTCATGATCAAATCAACCTTGCGATATGCAAGCAAAACATGTACTACATCTGGCTGTTCAGGAGAAACAAAAGTTTGAGAAAAATAAAGGGTATATTTTGGCACCAATGTTGCCTAGTAAAGCATCAAGAAGATATCAATGCTACTATGTTGTTCTGAATAGGAAAGTATCACATGAATAAAACCAAATCAATAATCTGCTCCAAAACCTCGACTCATCCAAAAATATGCATATCTAGCACTACAGGAAATCCATGTAAATGGGAAGCTTAGCTGGCCCGATAGCACAAATTTTACATGTGATAACATTGGATCCAATAGGGATGCTATCCTCCTTGTGAGGCAACAAATAACCCTAGATCTGGTGCCTATTCATTGGGATATTCCCAAGCCATATACCCTACAAATTGTCACCTGTTACTTGTACATGCTAAAGACTACTACTCCCATCTTAAAACACATACTGAAAACTGAATTAAACTGCTGAAAATGATGCTAAAATGTATCCTGTTGGCACATAATCCTACTCTAATCTAATGAATAAAACTACTAAATCAAGTGACATGAAAAATCCAGTGTAGCCAATAAAGTAACCAATTCAATAATTTGACTCCTTGACCATGCTCGATCAAAATCAAAAGAAGAAAATGTAATAGCAATGACAACTGATAATAGATCTGGCTTTCCCAATGGAAACATAGTTGAACCTTCCAACTGGGAAAACCTTCCATATAATCAGCTATAGGATCATAGAATATATGTTCTGTTTGTTGAATCTCAATATAACTTATAACTAGATTATCCTGCTTACTATGTTCATATGTGCTTATCATATCAACCCATTTTTTCAACTGTGATTTATCTAACCAATTCCCCAAAATAAAAAATTCCTTAATCTCGAAATCAAAGGGCAACATGACCTCCTTTTGTTTTGGCTGAAAAAGGTTTTCACAAGACTGATTCTGATCTTTGAAATTGTGGGACTATATTTGAGCATGTAAAACTTCAATATCTTTCTCAAGTTTTTTAGAAAACTCTAAAAAGTGGATTTTTGTCTTCAGAGATACATTTGCATGACTTTAAATAAGAAGACAAAACTAAAGAAAAATTTTCCTCCACTTCATGCTTGATGTACATAACATTCCATTCTTTAAAACCTTGAATAGAAACAGGGGGTGTTGCAAATTTTGTCTTGTCTATCCATGTTTCCAAAAAGATAACCCAAAAAACTGAAAAAGATCGTATGGATTTAGTAGGTAAACCTTTAGCCCAACTTCTACATTTTCCTTGGAACGAATCATAAAACAGTCTAAGGAATACATCTTCATGTCTGACTCTAAGAAGCTCAGTAAAGTCACTGAAATTTGATATATGCTTCAAAGTCAAACTCAAATCCTCACCATTAAATTTTGGACCATTCCTTAAACAAGATCCCTCCTTGGGTAAAGGATTCGGAAAATCATAAATCTGTGAAAAGTACAAACATGCATACCTTGAAACAATTGTAGAAACATATTAGGTCTTCATCAAATCCATAGGAGTCACTAGTACCTTCTTCAAGATTTAAAACCTCCAGACAATGGAGTCACCATTGATACTATATCATCTGGATACAACTGATAATGGAGTCGCCAGGTGGATTATTTAAAGCCTCCTTATGTCTGACTGTTGTCCACCATCAACAATCAGATCTAAACCTTATCGTTTCTCCCAGAGAACATTTCACCTTCGATCCCCGACAATGGCACCAAAATGTTATCCTTATGTAATTTCCCTAGGTTGTGGGAGGAAAACCATAGGGGTAACCTTCAAACAAAATTTAGGTTGGACTCTGACCCTTCCAACCAGAGAGGGCTCTCTTAGATTTCTAATGAATGATAATAGATCAAATAATTCATCAATAAATACACATAGGTCAGATTCAGACAAGATAGGTTTGAATTTAAAAATATTGGTAGGCCAATCTTGAGGAAGAAAATCATTGGGCAATGGAGTCAAAAATTTGAGCTTAAGGATATACTGTCAATGGCTAGTGATGTACTTTAAGAAAACAGAGGCAAGACACGTGATTTTTTTCAACAATTCGATCAGTATTGAGATGGTAGAAGAAAAGACAAGATTAACATCCCATTACACCAAGAGCATCTAGCTTAGGATGAATTATTAATGTAACTTTAGAGGAATCACATAAAATAATAAGCTTCCATGAACAGAGCACCAAACTAAAGATGAATTCTAAAAATGCAATCTTAACAAAATAATGCATATCTCTGTAATATACCAGATATAAAATGTATGCAGAACAAAAAGAAAATGCTAGTAATGGCAGAATAACAACAATATAACCAGAACATTCACCACAATAACACTGAAATGATATAAGAATAACAACAGAAATAACACTTTGAATATGAAAGCAATGTTCATGGGCCACTTCGAGGGGGCAACCTCTAGTTGAGCAGAGCTCTATTACAATAATATCCAAGCTAGGGTTCTCATACCCTCGACTCCTATTTATACTAAAAAGAAGCATCTAGAGGAAGATCCTTCTAGAAGCGAAAGCTTCTATTAGGTCTTCTTACATCCGCCTTATTCTATTTTATTGAAAGGCCTTATTAATATTGACCTTTATTACATCCAAATATATTGTTCTACCTATGTGCGGGTTAGGAACCTAACATGTCCACCCCCTTAAAAGCAACCTTGTCCTCAAGGCTTGAGCTGAGGAAATTGCTGCAGAATGGTAGTTGGTTCCCAAGTGGCGTCTGTTGGAGTTGTATATTTCCACTGGGCTAGCACTTCCTTGATGGTTCTCTGATGTAGGCGATGCTGACGCTGGTCTAAAACTGCTTCTGGTTGTAGCCAAATGGATCCTTCTTCAGCTAACTCTAGAAGGTTGGTTTGAATTTGGAACTTAGCTCCAATCACCTTCTTTAAGCATGAAACATGAAAAACATGATGTAGCTTCGAATAGCTGGGCAAAGCTAACTGATAGGCGACTTGTCCCACACGCTTGAGCATGGTATAAGGACCATAAAATTTGGGTGCTATATTCTGACAATGCTTGAACTTGAGGGAAGTTTGCAGTCAAAGAAACACCTGATCCCCTTCTACAAATTGACATTCAGAGTGACCTTGATCTGCTTGTTGCTTCATGCGATTCTGTGCCATGACCAAATTCTCTTTGAGGGTATGGAGAATGGCCTCTCGAGTTGTAAGTGTTAGGTCAATCGCCTGGACCTTCAAGGCACCCGGTAAGTATGAGAGAACTGAAGGTGGATTCTATCCATATACTGCTTCAAAAGGAGTCATGCATGTAGTTGTATGGTATGAAGTGTTGTGCGACCATTCAGCTAGGGGTAACCATTGAGCCCATTGATTTTGATTTTCCGAGGAAAAACACCTCAAATATGTTTCCAAACACTTGTTGAAAACTTCCATTTGGCCATCAGTCTGGGGATGATAAGTTGTGCTGAGATGCAATTCTGTGCGTTGCATCTTGAACAGTTCTTGCCAAAAATTGCTTGTGAAAGTTGGGTCGCGATAAGAGACAATAGAGTGCAGCATGACATGAAGCTTGAAGACCTGATCCATGAAGATTTGAGCCACCGTGGATGCTGTAAACAGGTGTTGAAGGGCGCAAAAATGACCGTACTTGGAAAGGCGATCAACAACCACCATGATGACAGATTTATTTCCCGATTTGGGTAAGCCGGTAATAAAATCCATAGAGGTATCCTTCCAAATAGTAGGTGGAATCGGAAGTGGTTGTAGTGTGCCCGATGATTTGACAATTTCTCCCTTGTTGCATTGACACATGTCACATTCAGCTACAAAATTACGAATGTCCTGTTTCATACCATCCCAGAAAAAGGAACATTTGACCCTGTCATTGGTTTTGGTGAACTCAGAGTGCCTTGCTGTGGGTGTAGCATGAAGCTCAGAAAGTACCGTGGATTTAAGCTTTGATTGTTTAGTTAAATACAAACGACCTTTGTATCGAAGTTCCTCATGGAGCCAAGAGTACCATGGGGAAATTGGAGCATTGGACTGCAATTGCTGGATCAACTGCGAACTTTTGGGGTCTTGTAGCCATTCCTAGCGAACGACTTGGAACCAATCTGGTACAATGAATGAAAGAGAAAAAATGGATCCTTCATCTTCATATTTTCAAGAAAGTGCATCCGCAACCACATTGTCTTTTCCTTTCTTATAAATGATCTCATAATCATATCCAAAGAGTTTAGTCACCCATTTTTGTTGTTCTGGGGAGGAAATGCGTTGTTCCAGAAAATACTTGAGGCTTTGATGGTCTGTCTTAATTTGGAACCATTGCCCCAATAGATAAGGACGCCATAGATCCACGGCATGCAGAATAGCCAACATTTCCTTTTCATAGATGGATTTTCCAAGATTTCTTTCAGATAGTTGCTTGCTGGTAAAGGCCAAAGGTCGACCCTCTTGCATAAGGACAACACCAATTCCTTTCCCTGAGGCATCACATTCCAACACAAAGGTATTTGTGAAATCGGGAAGGACGAGGACTGGAGTGGTGCACATGGCCATCTTCAAGGTTTGAAAATCTTGAGCAACGGCTGGAGTCCAAGTGAAAGAGTTATTTTTTAGGAGAGCAGTGAGAGGTGCTGCAATCTTCCCATAATTCTTAACAAACTTGCGATAATACCCTGTTAAGCCTAGAAATCCACGCAAGCTATTAAGAGTCTTTGGGTGAGACCAGTCTTGCATAGCTTCAATCTTTTTAGGATCCACCCTGACGCCATCTTTTCCAATCAGATGACCCAAGTATTCTACTTCTGAGGTGCCAAAAGCACATTTAGACCGTTTCAGGAAAAGTTGGTGCTGAGAGAGTAGATGGAGAACTTGATCCACATGAACAAGATGGTTTGTCTAGGTTTTTATATAGATGAGGATATCATCAAATAAAAATAAGACAAAATGGCGGAAAAAAGGATGGAAGACATGATTCATG
>JASDQU010100520.1:162249-172875 GCA_032191745.1 Picea mariana
CTTAGGAAGCAATGGTCCCCATTGCGTTGAGTTCCTCCATGAGATGAGGAAGCTTCTGCTGAACTTGGTCCCTGGTGAGCCACTTGCCTTGGTGAAGGAGTTGGCCTGCTTTGACAACTTGATATAGTGGTATCCTTTGTTTTCAGGTGTGCTTGATCTGTGTATCCATGATCTGATCAGTTTTGGCTTGTTCCATGCAGTCTTGATTTAACTCTGTTGGTGTGAGTTGTTCTTCCATGTCGGATGTGTCTAGTAGAGGTGGAAAGTAGGGTCGAAGGCGGTCCACATTGAACACTGGGTGCAGACCAAGGAATGGTGGAATTCTAAGCTCAAAGGAATTTTCCCCTACAGCCTTGGTGAGGGTGTACGACCCATATCGGAGCAGACGAAGCTTGCGGTGGGGTCCAGCGAGACGCTCCTTTTGCAAATGCAGCCACACTTTGTCGCCCACCTGGGAGTTGTGTGGCACCTGATGTTGATTGTTGGAGCCGCCCTTGTTTTTTAGCTCGATTTGAATTTCCTATCTTAATGCTCAAAATCGAAATATGGTTTTCATATTTTCCTTCATTTGTTCCAAAATCTCTCAAGTCTCATCACGCAAGCGACGACGGTTATCATACTCTCAAGGCGAGTTCTACTTTTCATTCAAATGATTTTCCCCTTTTTACCTCGGGATTTCATATGTCGGATGTTATAGATCACATAGTTCACAAGTCCCAAAGAGCGAAATGGCGAAATCACTTTAAAGTTTTACCCAGGTCAGTAGCGAGAGTACAAATTTTCTAAACTACGGTTATGCATCATCAGGGTTTCGCATCTCAGTGTTTACTAACTCCAAAAGTCTTACCGTCGTAAACCCGATAGCCGAAACCATGAGATTCTTGATTTAGTAACCCGGGTTAATGTTAAAGGTAAAAAGCTTAGCTGCGGTTAAGCTCTGTCGGGAATTCGCAACTTGGCGTATTTTCCTTTAAAAGCTACACTGTCAAAGCCCTGAGCCGCGAAGTCACGATAAAGATAGAAACATAATTAATTAAACACTTAATCTAGTTTTATCCCCCATTTTAATTAAATCATATCATCGTGATCTCGCGATTTCGTAACTCGGCATACGAACCTCCCGGAAGCTATACCTTCGAAGCTCTGAGTCGCGAAGTTGCGATATAAATAATCATGTAATTAATTAAGCGCCTAATCATAGTTACGTTTTTTATTAACCAAAGCTAATCATCGAAATCTCGGGTCTTAGAGGTTCAAAGGGTTAAAGTGAAAGCTCTCGATGTAGCGAGTACCGAAAGATTAATTAATGTTGATAAAACCTGATTAATTGAGCTAAGCCAGTATTTCCCGTGATTTGATGCATGCACAGTCTACGAGGCAATCTTAATTTTTCCTTGCGCCAACTAACATTTCAAACTGCCAAAATTTATGGCATTAATTAGAAACAAGGCGAATCGACAAGTAAGGATTGGGTTTTTATTGCTAAATTTATATTTAAAAATGATTTGATTGTTCTGTTCTTGAAAAAGTACCGAGTTTTAAATGGTTGAATATATAAATCTGTTATTTGTTATCGCAAATTCATTTCTATATTACACAGAGAAAACTTTTCTTAGCGAACTAATTTCTGTATGTATACATATTTTTATCGCAGAAGAGCTAAAGCAGGATCCCCTGCCATGGCCCCGCGAAAAGCGTCTAAAGCCAACATTGAGGTTTTGGGACAAGGATCAGATAATGTCTTTGATACTTCACCTCGAAGTGTCGACTCTGTCAGGACCTGGTCATTTGTCTCTGAGGTTCTACAGTCCGAATTGGTAGATTATTCAGATGATTCCAGTGACAATGAAAAAGATGACTTGACCACCAAATATAAGATCGTCGTCCAAGCTGGAATGCATAAAGTAGCGGCCAGGCCACGACTGCTCCCTTACTATGATATGGTCTGGTGGGAATTAGACCATGTGGATATACCAACCCGAACCATCATCAATGAGCATAAGGTCACTATTGGGACTTTCGGACCCGAACAACTGCAGGCTATGTACAAGTTTCCAACCGTGTCAGACCTTACATACGGTGCCGAATTCTTGGAGAACTTCAAACAGAAGGAATGTGTGCAATATGACAAGACTATGTCTAGTTTAATCAAAGATTGGGTTTCACACCCTGCAAAGTTTAGGCTAGACAATAATGGTATATATTCAATATCTTCCTTGGAACCACAGTTCAAATATGTAGCTATGATGACTTGCAGATTATACGGGAGAGAGGACACCACACATTTTTTCCTTCAGTGGGTACCTCTAATACATTCATTTGCTGAAGGATGTTCCTTCGACTGGGATAAAATGCTGTCTGATAGCTTGACTAGTCGAGTTACAGAGTATCGAGCGCAGAGGGAGAGCAGAAAGATTGCTTCATTCTTTATGTCTGTGTACATTATGGACGCTGTGTGTTTTCTGACGCCCAGTATGAAACAACATCCTAAAGCGCTCTTTCTATCAAAAACACTTCCATCCAAATCTGAATCAGTATAACCATACAGTGTGAAGTCATGATATCCAGTATAACAGAGACCATAATACAACATACCCTTAAGGTATCTCATCACAGGCTTTGCAGCTACAAGGTGAACACTTCTGGGATCTACCAGATAATGACTCAAGGTGTTCACAAAAAATCGTATATCTGGCCTGGTATTCGTCAGATACATCAATGAACCAATAATCTATCTATACAAAGTATCATCAACCAACTCTGACGAAGTATCAACCATGAGATTTAACTTTGTTTCCATGGGTGTGTTCATGGATTTACATTTCAACATGTCAAATCTATTTAGTATTTCAACTGCATACTTTCCTTGATTAAGGAAGATCTTCTTTGGGTTCTGCTGAATGTCAATACCTAAGAAATAATTCATCAGGCCTAGGTATTTCATCTCAAACTCTGCAATGAGCTTCTTCTTACGATTTGTGATGAGCTTTTATTCTCTTGTTAATAATAAGTCATCCACATAAAATAGAAATATAACTGGCTCATCATTCATAACCTTGAAGTAAAGTTTAGAATCAAATTTACTCTTGGTAAAGCCCAAGCTCGTCAGGAAACTATCAATTCTGCCATACCAAGCTCTAGGAACTTGCTTCAACCTATACAAATCTTTCTTCAACCTGCAGACATTCATCTTTCTATCTTCAACTTCAAACCCTTGTGGTTTTTCTATATACTCTTCTTCTTCAATGACAACATTTAAGAAGGCTGTTTTCACATCCATCTCGTGTAACTTCCACTTCATTTTGGCTTCAAGAGCTATGATGGTTCTGATAGAAGTGTATTTGGCTACAAGAGCAAATGTCTCTTCATAATCAATACCTTCCTTTTGAGAACAACCACGAGCCACAAATCTTACTTTATGTTTTTCAATACTTCAGTCTGCTACATGTTTTATCTTGTATATCAACTTGGAAGATACCAAATATTTGTTCTTTGGTCTGGAAACTACTTCCCATACATCATTGTTTATAATGGAATGGTATTATTCTGTCATGGCATCCATCCATTATTTCTTCTGAATGGCCTCTTCAAAGCAAGTAGGTTCATTTTCTATAAGATCACACATCAGGGCCATATAACTGGAGAATGTCTTAGGTTTCTTTCTTTGTCTCATGGTTCCTTCTAGGGCACCATACTTCTATTCATATTGAACAATTTCCCTCGCCCAAGCTGGCTTTCTATTGTGAGAGATCGTCATTCAAGGATGTTCTTGATATTCTATCATATCATGATCTTCTGGAATCTCATCATCATGAGTAACTATAACTTCCTTTACTGGTTCTGCAACTCTGGGGGCTACATGTTCTTCTTCATATACTTCTTCAAGCTGGAATTTCCTTGATCTTTTTAGTGTTGCATCTTCATCAAAGGTTACATCTCTGTTGATCTCAATATGATGGTAACCTAGTATGTAAATTCTGAAGGCCTTAAAGACTTCATAGTATCCAACAAATATTCCCTTCTTTCTTGAATGATCCATCTTAGTTCTTCTTTCTTTCAGAATGTGTACAAACACTGGAAAACCAAATATTTTTAGATAACTTACTTCTGGCTTCTTTCCAGTGAAAATTTCTTCAAGGGTTTTGAATCCAAGTGCACTATGGGATAATCTGTTTTGTACATAAACTCATGTTCTTGCTGCTTTATCCCATAAGTTCATTGGAAGATCTTGATCGTGAATCATATTCTTCACTGCTTCCATAATTGTTCTATTCTTTCTTTCTGCTACACCATTTTGTTGAGGATTATAGGGAGTGGTGAGATCCCTCTTAATCCTGACATCTCTGCAAAAGATTCCAAATTCATTTGAATTTTACTCTCCTCCATTATCTTACCTCAGTATCTTGATTTTTCTTTCGAAGAGGTTTTCTACCAAGGCTTTGAATTCCTTGAACTTTCTGAGTACTTCATCTTTTGATTTCAAGAAATAAACCCAACTCTTACNGCACATCTCTTGCATACACCTTCATGATCAACCTCAAATTTTGGTAAACCTGTAACTACCTTGCTTACATATGGTAAGGCTTTGTACTTGATGTGAGCTAGTATTCTATGCCAAATTTCACAAGGACTCTCAGTGGAGTGAGTCAAGGCTGCATCTAAGTGACCTTTTAACTTGTACAAACCACCTTCTTATGTTCCAATAACAATTGCATCTTCTGTGGTTTTTCCTTTAGGCCACATAAGAACTTCACCATCTATGAATGCAACCCTTGAACCTTTCTTATCTATAGCTGAGATAGAAAGTAATTTATTTGTCAAACTTGGTACATAAAGTACATCCTTCATTCTCATCAGAGTCCCTGAAACCAGTTTATAGGTGGATTCTCCCATTCCTTTGATAGGGTATTGATAATCATCTCCAAGTGAAACTTTTTGGGGGAAGTACTTTTCTGTAAGACTAGAGAGAATGTCTTTCTGAACTGTCATGTTCTTAGAGGAACCACTGTCTATGAGCCAAGTATCCTCTCTAGGTGTCACATATCCTAAGAGAGATGAAAACAAGACATAGTCTTCAATCTCTTCTTTAGTCACTTTCTTGGGTGGCTCATCATATTCAACTGCATGGAAATGATGTCATTTGCTATTTATCTTCTTGTATTATTCCCTTCTATAAGGACAATTCTTAGCAATGTGTGCCATCTTATCACAATGATAACATTGATAAGAGGAGAATAATTTTTATTTTTTTTGACCCTTATGAAATTTCTGGAATCTCCTTGGAGAGTGAGATTCTTTATGGAAGTGGGTGAATCTCTTTGGGGAGTGAGATTCTTTATGAAGGTGAGTCTCCTTCTGGAATGAGACCTTTTATTTCCTCCTTTAGCATGAGAAAATAGGCCTTGATATCCATCCCTTAATAGTACGACTTCTCGGTTGGATACTCTTGCTTTTTCTTGAACACATTCTTCCCATAAACTGTCGAATTGGAGTTTGTATTTTCTTGCACAAATAGTTTGGATGAAGGCATCCCAAGGTCTTGTGAGACCATTAATAGCTGTCATGATGAGCTCATATTCATCCAAGTTTTCTCCAATTTCTTCTAACTATTCTTTGAAATGAGTAAACCTATAGAAATAGTCTTGAACTAATTCTCCTTTCTTCATCTTTGTATTCTTGAGTTGGGTTCTAAATTTCATCTTCCGATTGATGTTCTTTCCTTCATACATTCTGGTTAGGGAATCAAACATCTCTTTTGGAGTATTATTAGAAGACACTTGAGGGATCAAGTGATATTTAATGGAATCTGCAATTATCCTTTTGGCCCTAATCATATCCTTCTTGTACTTCACTTTGGCTGCATCTTTTTTAGGTTCTGGTACATTTTCTTTTATGAATTTTGCAAGGCCATTCTCTTCAAGAATGAGCCAATTCTGTATTTCCAGGCACAAAAATTTTCCACACCTTCTCAATTGTCAACAAGCTTGGTGCTTGCAGACATCTTGACTTGAACTAGTAAAATGACCAAAAAATTAAAGTGCTCAGAAAATTAATATGAAATTACCAGGAGATGCGCTAGGCTGAGGCGAGTAGGTTAGAGATTTTTGTTTTAAAAAATTCCAAGTTTTATCCCTTGAAACTTAACCTTCACAAATATGGACTGATACTTTTGGTACTGGTTTTGGTTTCGTGGTTTTCTGGTTTTTTGGTACCAGTCAAAACTAAGGTTTGATGTTTCGGTGGCTCTGTCCACTGAAAAGGTGCGCTCAAGTTGCCAAAAGATGCACTAGGGTAGGGTGCACTTTTCCAGATGGTTTTTAGTTATAAATTCCTCTTCAATAAAAATCCCTAATTTCCTTATATGCCAATAGTGACGTTTTTGGATACCCAGTGAAAGGTGCTCTATTCAGTCAAGCTATGAAACCATGTTAAATTTTGAGCTGTTATTAGGTTCTTTTCAATTTACTAAAGTATTTCCAAAATAAAAACATAGTAGGATCACTAAAAGAAACACAATCACAAGGTACACAACATTTTATCCCGGGAAACCCTCATGGGGGAGAAAACCCAACAACAACTTCCTCAATAATAGATTGCCAATACAACGCAATACTTAAGACCATGTTATCCTCCTATAATTTCCATAGGTTGTGGGAGGAAAACCACATGGGTAACCTTCAAACCAAATTTAGGTTGGACTCTGACCCTTCCAACCAGAGAGGGCTCTCTCAGATGTATAATGACTGATAATAGATCAAATAATTCATTAATAAATGCACAGAGGTCGGATTCAAACAATATAGGTTTGAATTTAAAAAGATTGGTAGGACAAGCTTGAGGAAGAAAACCATTGGGCAATGGAGTAAAAAATATGAGCTTAAGGATATATTTTAAATGGCTGGTGATGTACGTTCAGAAAACAAAGGAAAGGTAAGTAATGATTTTCAACAATTAGATCAATATTGAGATGGTAGAAGAAAAGACAAGATTAACAACCCATTACACTAAGAGCATCTAGCTTAGGATGAATTCTTGATGTAACTTTAGAGGAATCGAGAAAAAGAATAAGCTGCCATGAACAAAGCACCAAACTAAAAATGAATTTTGAACATGCAATCTGAACAAAATAACGAGTATCTCACTGTATGAATGGAGCATCAAATAAAAGATGAATTCCAAGCATAAATATCAGTTTAAATACTGGAATATTTAAACAAAAAATGGAAATAAGCATTGAACATAGGAAGGAACACACTTAGAACATCACTATCATGAATCTCTGCTTAAAAAAAAATACTGTTCTTATGCATTAACTCATATAGATATTTCAAAAAAATAATACAGTAAAATGGATTTTCCTCCTCTTTCAAGTCAAACCCATTTCTTCATTGATATTCATTAAATATATACAAAATAACTCTCGCTTGGATCCAAGGATATGAGCTAAATCACCTTTAAAAGATAGGATCTAGTTACAATCAAAATAGAAACAATTGAAAATTGTTTTCCAAGAAAATAGATATATGTTTTGACTCATTTATTACATTCAAAATATCTAACAAATTAAGATTCTAAATCTTCATTACGATGGCTTTAAGCTTCTAGATTCGATGAGGGTGAGTTGGTACAATCGCTGACGTATGGATATTGATTTGGAGCTGACTAGTTGTCTCTGTCACAGTTGCCTAGAGATTTGTTGCAACTCGTTGTGTAACTATAAGCTACAACAGTTGCGTAGCGAGTTTACACAACGAATAGTTTTCTTTAACATGCCAACAACTAGTGCTCCCAACATCAACTCCTAGTATATTTACAATGTGAAAAACATGTAATCCTTGCATTTGCTGGCTTTGACCTGAGTGATAGATAATACTCTTTTCCTTATTATTGGTAAGGGTTTTACTGTGCATTGACAATGCATACATTTGGATATTTATTAACATCAACAAAATTCCCTTCTAGCTGGTTTTATCACTTTTCTGCAATTACTTTGTGGATCTTTGATTTTCCATTCTCAATTATGCTCATTCTGTTGTGCTCAAAAGTGACAAATCGTAGGATTTTAGTTCTAGTTGAGATTTCAAATGTGTAAACTTTTTTTGCAAGGGCAACAATCTTGTAATCTTTGATTCAATTTTTTCTAGTCAATCTTGATGAAAATCAAGCTTGGACTCTACTTTTGACAATGCATGAATTCACCTTAACAACTCACAACCTCCAGGGAAAGTGCTATATTCTTCCGACACCCTCAGTACTTTGAATATAATTCCAACCCTTGATTGATTCCAGCTGGATATTAATTCACAGTTCCATTATCGAGAAGTCTTATACCCCATTTACCCTTTGATTCTTGAGGCTCAATCACTCTAATTCCTTCATCAGTCAACCCAACGACAAACTGATTAGGTTCTGATGGATGTAAAACAACCAAAACTAGATAGACATTGGTATTGATGAATCCTTGCTGTATATATATGGAAGGTGTAATACGAAAATGTGACCTCAATCTTTCTGAATCAAATATCCCAATGGCGCCATTAATGAAGCCAACATAGATTAAAAGGCTGTCACATGCGTATATTGCATTTGAAATTGGTGCAAATAGTGAATCAGGGGGTGTCCATTGGTGCAAGTGATCCAATATAGAAGCACTATTAAATTTAGCAGTCCATTGATATGATAGGTAGTTTTCCAATTTCAAAAATCCTGCTTAGAACATTTCCCTTTAATTATTTTTCCCAAATGATCATTTTGCTTGACACATGATGTACTTTACAACTGGGAATGCAGATTAATATTTGATCTCAGACTTAGACTTCAATATTACATGCTTATGAAAACCTGGGCAATGTCGTGTGCTTTTGCTTATTCCTTTACCCAACTAGAAATCAACTTGAGGCGTCTATGTTGATACTGCTTTGTTCTGGCATTCCATGAGGGTTTTTCCCCCTTTCCCTGATGCCTCGTGTAGTGGCGTTGTCGATTTACTTTGACATTTTCTTGAACACTATCGATACTTACACCTATGGAGTTGAGTATACTTTTTATTCTGGCTGCCAAATGTAATGGCATAAGGCTTCTAGACCTATCAGGTTGGAGGAGACAATAAAAGATTTTGTTTGCATATCGATGGTGTCTTGATGGATCTTCACATCGACAACTGGATCCTTTGGGAAATCTTCTTTGTTAATTGGAAATCTGGATGATCGATGCTTTGTGCGCGATGTCTTAGTGTAGCTCTCAGGTGCTTCATATATATGTGTTAACTTAAAAGTAGGACCTGATGCTCATACCAAAAAACTTTTTTCTCCAAATGAATTTTTTGTATATAAATAAATATTAATCTATAGATATCAAGCTCTTGTTTGCATGAGAAAAAGTCCCAATATATATTTTTTTACTCCTCATTCTAGTGATATGATTTTTGGTCCTGAGTTCTTGATGTGTCATGTGGTCTTGACCTTGATTTGAAGGTTGGGATATAAAGAATAATAACCCTTTTAATAAGCCCGAGAAAAAATGTGGCATTCATGATCAAATCAACCTTGATATATGCAAACAAAACATGTACTACATCTCGCCATTCAGGAGAAACAAAATTTTGAGAAAAATAAATTGTATATTTTGAATCAAGAAGATCTCAATGCCACAATGCGATTCTGAATATTAAAGTATCACATGAATAAAACTAAATCAATGATCTGCTTCAAAACCTCGACTCATCCAACAATATGCAGATCTGGCACTACAGACAATCCATAGAAATCGGAACCTTAGCTGGCCCGATAACAAAATTTTTACTTGTGATAACATTGGCTCCAATGGGGATGTTGTCCTCCCTGCGAGGCAACAAAGAACCGGAGATCCAGTGCCTATCCATTGGGATTTCCCCAATCCATATATCCTGCAACTTGCAACCTACTACTTGTACCTACTAAAGATTACTACTGCCATCTTAAAACACATACTGAAAAGTGAATTAAACTGCTGAAAATGATGCTCAACTATGAGCTTATTGGCACACAATCCTACTCTAATATATTGAAGACAACTGTTGAATCAAGTGACATAAAAAATCTAGTGGAGCCAATCAAGTAACCAATTCAATAATTTGACTGCTTGACCATGCTCGATCAAAATCAAAAGAATAAGATCAAAATCAAAAGAATAAAATGTAATAGCAATCACAACTGATAATAGATCTGGCTTTCACAATGGAAACATGGTTGAACCTTCCAGCTAGAAAAACCTTCCGTATAATCAACTACAAGATCATAAAATATATGCTCTGTTTTCCAAATCTCAATATATCTTATAACTAGATTATCCTTCTTGCTATGTTCATATGTGCTCATCATTTCAACCCATTGTTTCAAATGTGAATTATCTAACCAATTCCCAAAAACTAAAAATTCCTTAAACTCGACATCAAAGGGAAGCACAACCTCCTTTTTCTTTTTGGCTGAAAAAGGTTTTCACAAGACTGATTATGATCTTGGAAATTGTGGGAGTGTATTTGAGTGTCTAAAACTTGAATATCTTTCTCAAGTTTTTCAGCAAACTCCTCTAAAAAGTGGATTTTGTATTTGGAGATACATTTTCATGACTTTAAATAAGAAGACAAAA
>JASDQU010100520.1:172925-186756 GCA_032191745.1 Picea mariana
TGGGTTTCCACGTAAAACACTGGTGTACTGTGTATGTGTATGATTGTTCATTTGTTCATTGCTTATTTACTCTGCAGTTATTGGATAATAATGCTTCATTGATATAACACTTGGATTATATGGTTAAATTGCTCGATTACTGATTCACCCCCCCTCTCAGTAATCCAACAAAAGGCTACTTCTCCGTTGATCTCAATATGATGGTAACCTAGTATGTAAATTCTAAAGGCCTTAAAGACTTCATAGTATCCAACAAATATTCCCTTCTTTCCTGAATGATCCATCTTAGTTCTTCTTTCTTTCAGAATGTGTACAAACACTGGAAAACCAAATATTTTTAGATAGCTTACTTCTGGCTTCTTTCTAGTGAAAATTTCTTCAAGGCTTTTGAATCCAAGTGCACTATGGGATAATTTGTTTTGTACAGAAACTCATGTTCTTGCTTCTTTATCCCATAAGTTCATTGGAAGATCTTGATCGGGAATCATAGTCTTCACTGCTTCCATAATTGTTCTATTCTTTCTTTCTGCTACACCATTTTGTTGAGGATTATAGGGAGTGGTGAGCTCCCTCTTAATCCTGACATCTCTGCAAAAGATTCCAAGTTCATTTGAAGTTTACTCTCCTCCATTATCTTACCTTAGTATCTTGATTTTTCTTTCAAAGAGGTTTTCTACCAAGGTTTTGAATTCCTTGAACTTTCTGAGTACTTCATCTTTTGATTTCAAGAAATAAACCCAACTCTTACGAGAGTAATCATCAATAAATGACACATAATATACATACCTTCTTAGATATTTTGATGGCATTGGACCACAAACATCTGAGTGGATGAGCTCCAAGACTCATTTTGCTTTACTTTCATTCTTTGGGAAATGATCCTTTATGTTATTTCCTCATGCACATCTCTTTCATACACCTTCATGATCAACCTTAAATTTTGGTAAACCTGTAACTACCTTGCTTACATATGGTAAGGCTTTGTAGTTGATGTGAGATAGTCTTCTATGCCAAATTTCACAAGGACTCTCAGTGGAGTGAGTCAAGGATGCATCTAAGTGACCTTTTAACTTGTACAAACCACCTTCTTATGTTCCAATAACAATTGCATATTCTGTGGTTTTTCCTTTAGGCCACATAAGAACTTCACTATCTATGAATGCAACCCTTGAACCTTTCTTATCTATAGCTGAGATAGAAAGTAATTTCTTTGTCAAACTTGGTACATAAAGTACATCCTTCATTCTCATCAGAGTCCCTGAATCCAGTTTATAGGTGGATTCTCCCATTCCTTTGATAGGGTATTGATAATCATCGCCAAGTGAAAATTTCTGGGGGAAGTACTTTTCTGTAAGACTAGAAAGACTGTCTTTCTGAACTGTCATGTGCTTAGAGGAACCACTATCTATGAGCCAAGTATCCTCTCCAGGTGTCACATATCCTGAGAGAGATGAAAACAAGACATAGTCTTCAATCTCTTCTTTAGTCACTTTCTTGGGTGGCTCATCATCTTCAACTGCATGGGAATGATGCCATTTGTTATTTATCTTATTGTATTATTCCCTTCTATAAGGACAATTCTTAGAAATGTGTTCCATCTTATCACAATGATAACATTGATAAGAGGAGAATAATTTTTATTTTCTTTGACCCTTATGAAATTTCTGGAATCTCCTTGGAGAGTGAGATTCTTTATGAAAGTGGGTGAATCTCTTTAGGGAGTGAGATTCTTTATGAAGGTGAGTCTCCTTTTGGAAATGAGACCTTTTCTTTACTCCTTTAGCATGAGCAACTAGGGATTGATATCCATCCCTTAATAGTACGACTGCTCGGTTGGATACTCTTGCTTTTTCTTGAACACGTTCTTCCCATAAATTGTCGAATTGGAGTTTGTATTTTCTTGCACAAATAGTTTGGATGAAGGCATCCCAAAGTCTTGTGATACCATTAATAGTTGTCACGATGAGTTCATATTCATCCAAGTTGTCTCCAATTGCTTCTAACCGTTCTTTGAAATGAGTAACCCTATAGAAATAGTCTTGAACTAATTCTCGTTTCTTCATCTTTGTATTCTTGAGTTGGGTTCTCAATTTCATCTTCCGATTGATGTTCTTTCCTTCATACATTCTAGTTAGGGAATCAAACATCTCTTTTGGAGTATTATTATAAGACACTTGAGGGATCAAGTGATATTTAATGGAATCTGCAATTATCCTTTTGGCCCTAATCATATCCTTCTTGTACTTCACTTTGGCTGCATCTTCTTCAGGTTCCGGTACATTTTCTTTTATGAATTTTGCAAGGCCATTCTCTTCAAGAATGAGCCAATTCTGTATTTCCAGGCACAAAAATTTTCCACACCTTCTAAATTGTCAACAAGCTTGGTGCTTGCAGACATCTTGACCTGAACTAGTAAAATGACCAAAAAATTAAAGTGCTTAGAAAATTAATATGAAATTACCAGGAGATGCGCTAGGCTGAGGCGAGTAGGTTAGAGATTTTTGTTTTAAAAAATTCCAAGTTTTATCCATTGAAACTTGACCTTCTCAAATATGGACTGATACTTTTGGTACTGGTTTTGGTTTCGTGGTTTTCTAGTTTTTTGGTACCAGTCAAAACTAAGGTTTGATGTTTCGGTGGCTCTATCCACTGAAAAGGTGCGCTCAAGTTTCCAAACGATGCACTAGGGTAGGGTGCACTTTTCCAGATGGTTTTTAGTTAGAAATTCCTCTTCAATAAAAATCCCTAATTTCCTTGTATGCCAATAGTGACGTTTTTGGATACCCAGTGAAAGGTGCTCTATTCAATCAAGCTATGAAACCATGTTAAATTTTGAGCTGATATTAGGTTCTTTTCAATTTACTAAAGTATTTCCAAAACAACAACATAGTAGGATCACTAAAAGAAACACAATCACAATGTACACAACATTTTATCCCGGGAAACCCTCATGGGGGAGAAAACCGAACAAAAACTTCCTCAATAATAGATTGCCAATACAACGCAATACTTAAGACCATGTTATCCTCCTATAATTTCCCTAGGTTGTGGGAAGGAAACCACAGGGGTAACCTTCAAACCAAATTTAGGTTGGACTCTGACCCTTCCAACCAGAGAGGGATCTCTCAGATGTATAATGACTGATAATAGATCAAATAATTCATTAATAAATGCACAGAGGTCGGATTCAAACAAGATAGGTTTGAATTTAAAAAGATTGGTAGGACAAGTTTGAGGAAGAAAACCATTGGGCAATGGAGTAAAAAATATAAGCTTAAGGATATATTTTAAATGGCTGGTGATGTACGTTCAGAAAACAAAGGAAAGGTAAGTGATGATTTTTAACAATTAGATCAATATTGAGATGGTAGAAGAAAAGACAATATTAACAACCCATTACACTAAGAGCATCTAGCTTAGGATGAATTCTTAATGTAACTTTAGAGGAATCAAGAAAAAGAATAAGCTGCCATGAACAAAGCACCAAACTAAAAATGAATTTTGAACATGCAATCTGAACAAAATAACGAGTATCTCACTGTATGAATGGAGCATCAAATAAAAGATGAATTCCAAGCATAAATCTCAGTTTAAATACTGGAAGATTTAAACAAAAAATGGAAATAAGCATTGAACATAGGAAGGAACACACTTAGAACATCACTATCATGAATCTCTGCTTAAAAAAAAATACTGTTCTTATGCATTAACTCATATAGATATTTCAAAAAAATAATACAGTAAAATGGATTTTCCTCCTCTTTCAAGTTAAACCCATTTCTTCATTGATATTCATTAAATATATACAAAATAACTCTTGCTTGGATCCAAGGATATGAGCTAAATCACCTTTAAAAGATAGGATCTAGTTACAATCAAAATAGAAACAATTGAAAATTGTTTTCCAAGAAAATAGATACATGTTTTGACTCATTTATTACATTCAAAATATCTAACAAATTAAGATTCTAAATCTTCATTACGATGGCTTTAAGCTTCTAGAGTCGATGAGGGTGAGTTGGTACAATCGCTGACGTATGGATATTGATTTGGAGCTGACTAGTTGTCTCTGTCACAGTTGCCTAGAGATTTGTTGCAACTCGCTGTGTAACTGTAAGCTACAACAATTACGTAGCGAGTTTACACAACAAATAGTTTTCTTCAACATGCCAACAACTAGTGCTCCCAACATCAACTCCTGGTATATTTACAATGTGAAAAACATGTAATCCTTGCATTTGCTGGCTTTGACCTGAGTGATAGATAATACTCTTTTCCTTATTATTGGTAAGGGTTTTATTGTGCATTGACAATGCATACATATGGAGCTTTATTAACATCAACAAAATTCCCTTCTAGCTGGTTTTATCACTTTTCTGCAATTACTTTGTGGATCTTTGATTTTCCATTCTCAATTATGCTCATTCTGTTGTGCTCAAAAGTGACAAATCGTAGGATTTTAGTTCTAGTTGAGATTTCAAATGTGTAAACTTTTTTCGCAAGGGAAACAATCTTGTAATCTTTGATTCAATTTTTTCTAGTCAATCTTGATGAAAATCAAGCTTGGACTCTACTTTTGACAATGCATGAATTCACCTTAACAACTCACAACCTCCAGGGAAAGTGCTATATTCTTTCGACACCCTCGGTACTTTGAATATAATTCCAACCCTTGATTGCTTCCAACTGGATATTAATTGACAATTCCATTATCAAGAAGTCTTATACCCAATTTACCCTTTGATTCTTGAGGCTCAATCACTTGAATTCCTTCATCAGCCAACCCAACGATAAACTAATTAGGTTCTGAAGGATGTAAAATAACCAAAACTGGATAGACATTGGTATTGATGAATCCTTGATGTATATATATGGAAGGTGTCATACGAAAATGTGGCCTCAATCTTTCTGAATCAAATATCCCAATGGCGCCATTAATGAAGCCAACATAGATTAAAAGGCTGTCACATGCGTATATTGCATTTGAAATTGGTGCAGATAGTGAATCAAGGGGTGTCCATTGGTGCAAGCGATCCAATTTAGAAGCACTATTAAATTTAGTGGTCCATTGATATGATAGGTAGTTTTCCAATTTCAAAAATCCTGCTTAGAACATTGCCCTTTAATTATTTTTCCAAAATGATCATTTTGCTTGACACATGATGTACTTTACAATAGGGAATGCAGATTAATATTTGATCTCTGACTAAGACTTCAATCTTACATGCTTATGAACACCTGGGCAATGTCGTGTGCTTTTGCTTATTCCTTTACCCAACTAGAAATCAACCTGAGGCGTCTATGTCGATACTGCTTTGTTCTGGCATTCCATGAGGGTTTTTCCCCTTTTCCCTGATTCCTCGTGTAGTGGTGCTGTCGATTTACTCTGACATTTTCTTGAACACTATCGATACTTACACCTTTGGAGTTGAGAATACGCTTGGATACTTTTTATTTTGGCTGCCAAATGCAATGGCATAAGGCCCCCTAGACCTATCAGGTTGGGGGAGACAATAAAAGATTTTGTTTGCATATCGATGGTGCCTTGATGGACCTTCACATCGACAACTGGATCCTTTGGGCAATCTTCTTTGTCAATTGGAAATCTGGATGATCGATGCTTTGTGCGCGATGTCTTAGTGTAGCTCTCGGGTGCTTCGTATATATGTGTTAACTTAAAAGTAGGACCTGATGCTCATGCCCCAATTTTTTTTTCTCCAAATGAATTTTTCATATATAAATAAATATTAGTGTATAGATATCAAGCTCTTGTTTGCATGAGAAAAAGGCCCAATATATATATTTTTACTCTTCTCATGCTAGTGATATGATTTTTGGTCCTGAGTTCTTGATGTTTCATGTGGTCTTGACCTTGATTTGAAGGTTGGGATATAAAGAATAATAACCCTTTTAATAAGCCCGAGAACAAATGTGGCATTCATGATCAAATCAACCTTGAGATATGCAAACAAAACATGTACTACATCTCGCAATTAAGGAGAAACAAAAGTTTGAGAAAAATAAAGGGTATATTTTGACACTAATGTCTCCTAGTAAAGTATCAAGAAGATCTCAATGCCACAATGATATTTCGAATATTAAAGTATCACATGAATAAAACCAAATCAATAATCTGCTCCAAAACCTTGACTCATCCAACAATATGCAGATCTGACACTACAGACAATCCATAGAAATGGGAACCTTAGCTGGCCCGATAACAAAATTTTTACTTGTGATAACATTGGCTCCAATGGGGATGTTGTCCTCCTTGCGAGGCAACAAAGAACCATAGATCCAGTGCCTATCCATTGGAATGTTCCCAAGCCATATACCCTGCAACTTGCAACCTGCTACTTGTACCTACTAAAGACTACTACTGCCATCTTAAAACACATACTAAAAAGTGAATTAAACTGCTGAAAATAATTCTCAACTATGAGCTTATTGGCACACAATCCTACTCTAATGTATTGAAGACAACTGTTGAATCAAGTGACATGAAAAATCTAGTAGATCCAATCAAGTAACCAATTCAATAATTTGACTCCTTGACCATGCTCGATCAAAATCAAAAGAAGAAAATGTAATAGCAATCACAACTGATAATAGATGTGGCTTTCACAATGGAAACATGGTTGAACCTTCCAGCTGGGAAAACCTTTCATATAATCAACTACAAGATCATAAAATATATGCTCTGTTTTCCAAATCTCAATATATCTTATAACTAGATTGTCCTTCTTGCTATATTCATATGTGCTCATCATATCAGCCCATTGTTTCAAATGTGAATTATCTAACCAATTCCCCAAAACAAAAAATTCCTTAATCTCGACATCAAAGGGAAGCACAACCTCCTTTTTTTTTTTGGCTGAAAAAGGTTTTCACAAGACTGATTATGATCTTGGAAATTGTGGGAGTGTATTTGAGTGTCTAAAACTTGAATATCTTTCTCAAGTTTTTCAGCAAACTCCTCTAAAAAGTGGATTTTGTATTTGGAGATACATTTTCATGACTTTAAATAAGAAGACAAAATTAAAGAAAAATTTTCCTCCACTTCATCCTTGATGTACATATCATTCCATTCTTTAAAATCTTTAATAGAAACAAGGGGTGCTGCAAATTCTGTCTTGTCCATCCATGTTTCCAAAAAGATAACCCAAAAAATTGAAAAAGATCCTATGGATTTAGCAGGTAAACCTTCAACCCAACTTCTACATTTTCCTTGGAACAAATCATAAAATAGTCTAAGGAATACATCTTCATGTCTGACTCTAAGAAGCTCAGTAAAGTCACATAAATTTGAGATATGTTTCAAATTCAAACTCAAATCCTCACCATTAAATTTTGGACCATTCCTTAAACAAGATCCCTCCTTGGGTAAATGATTTGGAAAACCATAAATCTGTGAAAAGTCCAAACATGCATACCTTGAAACAATTGTAGCAACATCTAAGTTCTTCATCAAATCCAATGGAGTCACTAGTACCTTCTTCAAGATTTAAAACCTTCAGACAATGGAGTCTTCATTGATACTTTGTCATATGGATATAACTAATAATGGAGTCATCAGGTGGATGATTTACAACCTCCTTATGTCTGACTGCTGTCCACCATCAACAATCAGATCTGAACCTTGTTGTTTCTCCCAGGGAATATTTCACCTTCGGTCCCTGACAACGACACCAAAATGTTATCCTCCTATAATTTCCTTAGGCCGTGGGAGGAAAATCACATGGGTAACCTTCAAACAAACTTTAGGTTGGACTCTGACCCTTCCAACCAGAGAGGTCTCTCTCAGATTTCTAATGACTGATAATAGATCAAATAATTCATCAATAAATGCACACATGTTATATTCATACAAGATAGGTTTAAATTTAAGAATATTGGTAGGACAAGCTTGAGGAAGAAAACCATTGGGAAATGGAGTAAAAAATCTGAGCTTAAGGATATATTTTCAATTGCTGGTGATGTACTTTCAGAAAACAGAGGCAATGTAAGCGGTGTTTTTCAACAATTAGATTATTATTGAGATGGTAGAAGAAAATACAAGATTAACAACCCATTACACCAAGAGCATCTATCTTAGGATGAATTCTTAATGTAACTTTAGAGGAATAACATAAAAGAATAAGCTTCCATGAACATAACACGAAACTAAAGATGAATTCTAAACATGCAATCTTAACAAAATAACGAGTATCTCAATGTATCAATGGATCATCAAATAAAAGATGAATTCCAAGCATATATCTCAGTTTAAATACTCGAATATTTAAACAAAAAATGGAAATAAGCATTGAACAGAGGAAGGAACACACTTAGAACATAACTATCATGAATCTCTGCTTCAACAAAAGCACTGTTCTTCTGCATTAACTCATATAGATATTTCAGAAAAATAACATAGTACAATGGATTTTCCTCCTCCTTCAAGTTGAACCCCTTTATTCATTGAGAATCATGAAATACATGGAAAATAACTCTCCCTTGGATCCATGGATATGATCTAAATCACCTCTAAAAGATAGGATCTAATTACAATCAAAATAAAATCAATTGAAAATTGTTTTCCAAGAAAATAGATATCTGTTTTGACTCATTTATTACATTCAAACTATCTAACAAATTAAGATTCTAAATCTTCATTACGATGGCTTTAAGCTTCTAGAGTCGACAAGGGTGAGTTGGTACAATTGCTGGCCTATGGATGCTATTCCAGAGCTGACTAGTTGTCTCTATCAAAGTTGTGTAGCGATCTGTTGCAGCTCGCTGTGTAATTGTAAGCTACAACAATTGTGTAGCAAGTTTACACAACTAATAATTTTTTTCAACATGCCAACAACTAGTGCTCCCAACATCAACTCCTGGTATATTTACAATGTGAAAAACATGTGATCCTTGCATTTGTTGGCTTTGAACCGAGTGATAGATAATAATCCGTCCTTATTATTGGTAAGGGTTTTACTGTGCATTGACAATGCATACATCTGGATATTTATTAGCATCAACAAAATTCCCTTCTAGCTAGTTTTATCATTTTTCTGCAATTACTTTATGGATGTTTGATTTTCCATTCTCAATGATGCTCATTCTGTTGTACTCAAAAGTGAAAAATTGTAGGATTTTAGTTCTAGCTGAGATTTCAAATGTGTAAACATTTTTTGCAAGGGCAACAAGCTTGTAATCTCTGATTTAATTTTTTCTAGTCAATATTGATGAAAACCAATCTTGGACTTTGCTTCTGACTTAGCATGAATTCACCTTAACAACTCACCACCTCCAGGGAATGTGATATAATATTTCGACACCCTCAACACTTTGAATATCATTCCAACCCTTGATTGCTTATAGTTGGATATTAGTTGACAATTCCATTATCCAAAAGTATTATACCCCATTTACCCTTTGATTCTTGAGGCTCAATCACTTGAATTCCTTCATTAGTTAACCCAACAAAAAACTAATTAGGTTCTGATGGATGTGCAACAACCACAAGTGGATAGACATTGGTACTAATGAATCCTTGTTGTATATATATGGAAGGTGTAATACAGAAATGTGGCCTCAAGCTTTCTGAATCAAATATCCCAATGGTGCCATCCATGAAGCCAACATAGATTAAAAGGCTATCACATGAGTATATTGCATTTGAAATTGGTGCAGATAGTGAATTAGGGTGTGTCCAATGTTGGAAGTGATCCAATTTAGAAGCACTAGTAAATTTATTAGCCGATTGATATGATAGGTAGTTTTTCAATTTCAAAATTATGCTTAGAACATTTCCCTTTAATTATTTTTCTCAAACAATCATTTGCTCGACACATGATGTACTTGATAGCTGGGAATGTAGATTAGTATTTTCTCTTAGGCTCATACTTCAATCCTACATGCTTATGAACATGTGGGCAATGTCGTGTGACTTTTCTTATTCCTTTACCCAACTAGAAATCAACCAGAGGCATCTATGTCGATAGTGCTCTGTTCTGGCATTCCATGAGGGTTTTTACATTTTTCCCTGATGCCTCATGTAGTGGTGCTGTCGATTTAATTTGTCATTTGCTTGAACTCTATCGATACTTATACCTAGGAGGTTGAGAATACACTTGGCTACTTTGTATTCTGGCTGCCAAATGCAATGGCGTAAGGCCCCCTAGACCTATAATTTTGGGAGAGATGATACAACATTTTGTTTGCAGATCGATGGTGCCTTGATGGACCTTCACATTGACAACTGGATCCTTTGCGAAGTCTTCTTTGTCACTTGGAAATTTGGATGATCAATTCTTTGTGTGTGATGTCTTGGTGTAGCTCTCGGGTGCTTCGTATATATGTGTTAACTTAAAAGTAGGACCCAATGCTCATGCCCCAAACCGTTTTTCTCCAAATGAATTTTTGTATATAAAGAAATATTAGTGTATAGATATCAAGCTCTTGGTTGCATGAGAAAAGGCCCAATATATATTTTTGTACTCTTCTCATGCTAGTGATATGATTTTTGGTCCTGATTTCCTGATATGCCATGTGGTCTTGACCTTGATTTGAAGGTTGGGATATAAAGAATAATAACCCTTTTAATAATCCCGAGAATAAATGTGGCATTCATGATCAAATCAACCTTGCGATATGCAAGAAAAACATGTACTACATCTGGCCATTCAGGAGAAACAAAAGTTTGAGAAAAATAAAGGGTATATTTTGACACCAATGTTGCCTAGTAAAGCATCAAGACGATATCAATGCCACTATGTTGTTCCTAATAGGAAAGTATCACATGAATAAAACCAAATCAATAATCTACTCCAAAACCTCGACTCATCCAACAATATGCATATCTGGCACTATAGGAAATCCATATAAATGGGAAGCTTAGCTGGCCCGATAGCACAAATTTTAAATGTGATAACATTGGATCCAATAGGGATGCTATCCTCCTTGTGAGGCAACAAAGAACCCTAGATTTGGTGCCTATGCATTGGGATGTTCCCAAGCCATATACCTTGCAACTTGTCACCTGTTACTTGTACATGCTAAAGACTACTACTCCCATCTTAAAACACATACTGAAAACTGAATTAAACTACTGAAAATGATGCTAAAATGTGTCCTATTGGCACATAATCCTACTCTAATCTAATGAAGAAAACTGCTAAATCAAGTGACATGAAAAATCCAGTGTAGCCAATCAAGTAACCAATTCAATAATTTGACTCCTTGACCATGCTCGATCAAAATCAAAAGAAGAAAATGTAATAGCAATGACAACTGATAATAGATCTGGCTTTCACAATGGAAACATGGTTGAACCTTCCAGCTGGGAAAACCTTCCATATAATCAACTATAGGATCATAGAATATATGTTCTGTTTGTTGAATCTCAATATAACTTATAACTATATTATCCTGCTTGCTATGTTCATATGTGCTTATCATATCAACCCATTTTTTCCACTGTGAGTTATCTAACCAATTCCCAAAATAAAAAATTCCTTAATCTCAAAATCAAAGGGCAGCACGACCTCCTTTTGTTTTCACTGAAAAAGGTTTTGACAAGACTGATTCTGATCTTTGAAATTGTGGGACTATATTTGAGCGTGTAAAACTTCAATATCTTTCTCAAGTTTTTTAGCAAACTCCTCTAAAAAGTGGATTTTTGTCTTCGGAGATACATTGCATGACTTTAAATAAGAAGACAAAACTAAAGAAAAAATTTCCTCCACTTCATCCTTGATGTACATACCATTCCATTCTTCAACTAAAGAAAAAATTTCCTCCACTCTATCCATGTTTCCAAAAAGATAACCCAAAAAACTGAAAAAGATCCTATGTTTCCTTAAACAAGATCCCTCCTTGGGTAAAGGATTTGGAAAATCATAAATCTGTGAAAAGTACAAACATGCATGCCTTGAAACAATTATAGAAACATATCAGTTCTTCATCAAATCCAGTGGAGTCACTAGTACCTTCTTCAAGCTTTAAAACCTTCAGAAAATGGAGTCACCATTGATACTATATCATCTGGATACAATTGATAATGGAGTCGCCAGGTGGATTATTTAAAGCCTCCTTATGTCTGACTATTGTCCACCATCAACAATCAGATCTGAACCTTGTCGTTTCTCCCAGGGAACATTTCACCTTCGATCCCCGACAATGGCACCAAAATGTTATCCTCTTGTAATTTCCCTAGGTTGTGGGAGGAAAACCACAGGGGTAACCTTGAAACAAAATTTAGGTGGGACTCTGACCTTTCCAAACAGAGAGGGCTCTCTCAGATTTCTAATGACTGATAATAGATCAAATAATTCATCAATAAATACACATAGGTCAGATTCAGACAAGACAGGTTTGAATTTAAAAAGATTGGTAGGCCAATCTTGAGGAAGAAAATCATTGGGCAATGGAGTCAAAAATTTGAGCTTAAGGATATATTGTCAATGGTTAGTGATGTACTTTAAGAAAATAGAGGCAAGGTACGTGATGTTTTTCAACAATTAGATCAGTATTGAGATGGTAGAAGAAAAGACAAGATTAACATCCCATTACACCAAGAGCATCTAGCTTAGGATGAATTATTAATGTAACTTTAGAGGAATCACAGAAAATAATAAGCTTCCATGAACAGAGCACCAAACTAAAGATGAATTCTAAACATGCAATCTTAACAAAATAATGCGTATCTCACTGTATGAATGGAGCATCAAATAAAAGATGAATTCCAAGCATATATCTCAGTTTAAATACTGGAAGATTTAAACAAAAAATGGAAATAAGCATTGAACACAGGAAGAAACACACTTAGAACATCACTATCATGAATCTATGCTTCAACAAAAGTACCGTGCTTTTGCATTAACTTATATAGACATTTTAGAAAAATAACACAATACAATGGATTTTCCTTCTCCTTCAAGTAGAACCCCTTTCTTCATTGAGAATCATGAAATATATACAAAATAATTCTGCCTTGGATCCAGGGATATGAGCTAAATCACCTCTAAAAGATTGGATCAAGTTACAATCAAAATAGAAACAATTGAAAACTATTTTCCAAGAAAATAGTTTTCAGTCATTTATTACATTCAAACTATCTAACAAATTAAGATTCTAAGTCTTCATTACGACGACTTTAAGCTTCTAAATTCGATGAGGGTGAGTTGGTACAATTGATGACCTATGGATGCTGATCTGGAGATGACTAGTTGTCTCTGTCACAGTTGCGTAGCGATCTGCTACAGCTTGCTGCGTAACTGTAAGCTACAACAGTTACATAGCGACTTTACATAGCGAATAGTGTTCTTCAACATGCCGACAACTAGTGCTCCCAACATCAACTCTTGGTATATTTACAATGTGAAAAGCTTGTGATCCTTGCATTTCTATCTTTGACCTGAGTGATAGATAATACTCTGTTCCTTATTATTGGTAAGGGTTTTACTGTGCATTGACAATGCATACATATGGATCTTTATTAGCATCAACATAATTCCTTTCTAGCTGGTTTTATCATTTTTCTGCAATTACTTTATGGATCTTTGATTTTCGATTCTTAATGATGCTCATTCTGTTGTGCTCAAAAGTGACAAATCGTAGGATTTTAGTTCTAGTTGAGATGAGATTTCAAATGTGTAAAATTTTTGTGCAAGGGAAGCAAGCTTGTAATATCTGATTCAATTTTTTCTATTCAATCTTGATGAAAATCAACCTTGGACTCTGCTTCTGACAATTCATGAATTCACCTTAACTCACCACCTCTAGGGAAAGTGATATATTCTTATGACACCCTCAACACCTTGAATATAATTCCAACCCTTGATTGCTTACA
>JASDQU010100520.1:186776-227702 GCA_032191745.1 Picea mariana
GCAAGCTTGTAATATCTGATTCAATTTTTTCTATTCAATCTTGATGAAAATCAACCTTGGACTCTGCTTCTGACAATTCATGAATTCACCTTAACTCACCACCTCTAGGGAAAGTGATATATTCTTATGACACCCTCAACACCTTGAATATAATTCCAACCCTTGATTGCTTACAGATGGATATTAATTGACAGTTCCATTATCCATAAGTCTTATACCCCATTTACCCTTTGATTCTTGAAGCTCAATCACTTGAATTCCTTCATCAATCAACCCAACGAAAAACTGATTAGGTTCTGATGGATGTGAAACAACCACAAGTGGATATACATTGGTACTGATGAATCCTTGTTGTATATATATGGAAGGTGTAATACGGAAATGTGGCCTCAAGCTTTCTGAATCAAATATCCCAATGGCACCATTCATGAAGACAACATAGATTAAAAGGCTGCCACATGAGTATAGTGCATTTGAAATTGGTGCAAATAGTGAATCAGGGGGTGTCCAATGTTGCAAGCGATCCAATTTAGAAGCACTATTAAATTTAGTCGTCCATTTATATGATGGGTACTTTTTCAATTTCAAAAATTCTGCTTAGAACATTGCCCTTTAATTATTTTTCCCAAACGATCATTTTGCTCGACACATGATGTACTTGAAAACTAGGAATGCATATTAGTATTTGATCTCAGGCTCATACTTCAATCCTACATGCTTATGAACACCTGGGAATTGTCATGTGATTTTGATTATTCCTTTACCCAACTATAAATCAACATGAGGCATCTATGTCGATACTGCTCTGTTCTAGTATTCCATGAGGGTTTTCCCCTTTTTCCCTGATGCCTCGTGTAGTGGTGCTGTCGATTTACTTTGACATTTTCTTGAACGCTATTGATACTTACACCCGTGGATTTGAGAATACACTTGGATACTTTGTATTCTAGCTGCCAAATGAAATGACATAAGGCCCCCTAGACCTACCAGGTTGGGAGAGACAATAAAATATTTTGTTGGCAGATTGATGCTGCCTTGATGGACCTTCACATCGACAACTGGATCCTTTGGGCAGTCTTCATTGTCACTTGGAAATCTAGATGATCGATGCTTTGTGTGCGATGTCTTGGTGTATCTCTTGGGTGCTTCATATATATGTGTTAACTTAAAAGTAGGACTTGATGCTCATCCCCCAAACCTTTTTGATCCATATGAATTTTCACATATAAATAAATATTAGTGTATAGATATCAAGCTCTTGGTTGCATGAGAAAAAGGCCCAATATATATTTTTGTACTCTTCTCATGCTAGTGATATGATTTTTGGTCCCGAGTTCTTGATATGTCATGTGGTTTTGACATTGATTTGAAGGTTGGGCGATAAACAATAGTAACCCTTTTAATAATCCCGAGAAAAAATATGGCATTCATGATCAAATCAACCTTGAGATATGCAAGCAAAACATGTACTACATATGGCCAATTAGGAGAAACAAAAGTTTGAGAAAAAAAAAGGGTATATTTTGACACCAATGTTTCCTATTAAAGCATCAAGAAGATATCAATTTCACTATGCTGTTTCGAATAGGCAAGTATCACATGAAGAAAACCAAATCAATAATCTGCTCCAAAACTTCGACTCATCCAACAATATGCAGATCTGATACTATAGGAAATCCATAGAAATGGGAAGCTTAGGTGGCCCGATAGCACAAATTTTTCATGTGATAACATACTAAACCACCAAGAATATCCTAGGACTGAGCATGCTCCTCTCTTTTCCTTCTTGCAACTGAAACTTCCTTCAAAATATGTTCACTAGAAGTGTGAGTGAATGAGTAAAAAAATGAGGCTCCATCCTCACTTATAAATACTAGTTAGGAGGTGTTAGGGTTATGTCTCTTCACTTAGTAGGGCCAACTTTTTCCAAGAGTGGTTAAAACCACTTTATTAACCCTAGGGGTCGACTTTACAAATACCACCATATAAATATGGTTTGACCAATCCAAAAAAGGGGATTTGGTCTTATATAAGATCCGACATGATCAATCGACAAAAGGGGATTTGATCTATAAGATAATAACTCAAATATAATTAGAATATTCTTCGAAGTTACAATATTTCAACATTATGATCTACTTCATGTTCCGAATATTTTAGTGAATCTTCTCTCCATCTATCAAATCACTTATTGAGGTTCAGGAAAGAAGGTGGATTTCACTCCAGACTCAGTTATTATTTGTGGCTTGTCAGATGGTTCAAAAATTTCCATTGGTGAGGTTAATCACCATTCCACATTGTATACCTTCTCTCACTTCACTGATAAATCTGATTATGTATCTCTTCTAACACATGATAATGAAGAGTCCAAGTTGTGGCATGAGAGGTTTGGGCATCTGAATTTTAAATATTTAGATCAACTTAGTAAGGGCAGAACGATAGATGGATTACCCCGCATTCAATACATAGATGGATTTTTCTAGGGCTGCATACTAGAAAAACATCCCGAGGAGAAGTTCAACACATGTAAATCATGGAGGGAATCATCACTTCTAGAGTTGGTTCATAGTGACATTACATGTCCTTTCCCACATCCATCGATCAATAAATATAAGTATGTTCTTACTTTCATTGATTATTTTTTGAGATATACATGTGTTTACTTTATCAAATTAAAATCCGAGGTCTTTGAGTGTCTTMAAGATTTCAAGCATCTAGTTGAAAACCAAACAAGGAAGAGGATTAATAAGMTTCATACAGAAAATGGAGGAGAGTATGTGAATAAGGATGTTCAACATATTTGTTCCGAATCATGTATAGAGTTGCATCACATAGTTCCATATATTCCACAACAGAATGGGGTAGTGAAGAAAAAGAACAAGACATTGAAAGAGATGGCCAACTGTATGTTGCAGGCTAGAGCACTACCTCCAAAGTTATGGGCTAAAGCTATCAACTGTGAAACCTACATTCATAATAAATTTACTTATAAACCAGTCAAGGGAGTCACTCCATATGAGGCTTGGAGAGGGAAGAAACCAAAAGTCACTCACTTCAAAACTTTTCGGTTCCCGTGCATGGGCTAGGATCCCTTCTGATAGGAGGAAAGCTATGGAAGCTCAGAGTAAGGAGTGAATTTTTGTTGGATATCCAGAGGAAGTGAAGGGATATAGGTTATTATATACTACTTCATATACACTATTCATTCAAAGGAGTGTTAAGTTTGAAGAGGGTCCTTAACAGGTACTTCCAGAGCAGTCCACACCTCCATCTCCACCGCCACTAGTTGTGGAACTTAGTGAGACTTCATCTGATCAGATTTATGAATATGGTATATCTAATATTTCTAATCAGAAACAAGAAGTTGCAGGTCTAGATGATCGACCATGATGGGCTCAACAAACTCTTCATGCAATTGATGATCTAGTGGGTGATCCTACTGATCCATAGAGAACCAAATCTCAGTTTGTGGAGMCTCCAAAAGATTTCACTACCATGGATCCATTGCTGTCTATTTATTGTTATATGGTACTTGGATCAGATCCTTAGTCTTATTTAAAGGCTAAAGGAAGCCCCCATTGGGAGGAATCTATGAAAGAGGAGTACAATTCAATGATAGAGAAAAACACATGGGAGTTGGTTCCTCTACCTTCCAACATGAAGCTTGTTAGATGTAAGTGGATTTTCAAGAAAAAGAGGGATGTCGATGGATACATTACAAAGTATAAGGCTCGTTTAGTAGATAAAGGTTTATAACGTGTACAATGCATTGACTATGAGGAGAATTTTGCACCGATTTCCAAGCTTGATTCCATTCGATTAGCTATAGCTATTGCAACAACTAGAAAGTGGGAGGTACACCATATGGATGTGAAGAATGAATTCTTAAATGGAGATATTAATGAGGATATATATATGGAGCAACGAGAGGGATATGTTCAGGATCCATCATTAGTTTGCAGGTTGAGGAAGTCATTGTACAAAATTAAACAAGCACCTCGGGAATGGTAAGCTAAAATGGACTCTTATCTTCTCTCTATCCTAATGTGTATATGTTCTCTACCTTGGACCAGGACCTATATGTTAGTAAAGTAAGAAGTAATAAAAAATTTCTTTATCATCAGTAAAGGTAGAGCACATGGGTGCAACGAATGTTACTACTCATGCTATTTGGTTGAAGCATTTTCTTATAGAGTTGGGAGTTCATTTTCATCATCGGATAGTTATATGGTGTGATAATTAGAGTACTATAAATCTGTGTAGAGATTTAGTTCAGAGGAAGCATACCAATCACATCGAGGTTCATATGCACTTTATTCGAGGATAAATTCATGATGGAGTCATTGATATGCAATTCTGTCCATCTTCATAGCAGGTGGCAGACATATTCACAAATCCTTTCACCAAACAAATGTTTGTCTCATTGAGTGGAATTCTAGGAGTGAGAGATACATCAACTTAGTAGCTGAACATTAGCATTATTTTCTTGTTAACAACATATTTTGAGGAGGGGGGGGGGGGGGGTGTTGTTCCCACCGGGTTTTCCCTCTTTACCTCATTTTTGTTCAGTTTTTATGCATCTTTACTTGTACATGAGTACCTAAAATGGCTTCATATTGTCAGGACTCATCATTGTGCACACCCTGGTTGTGTTTTAGGGGGGCTATTGGGGTACATGCTCAACTACATACTTAGTGACATATGCATTTTTTCATTTTTCCTACTATTTAGGAGGACTACTATTTGTAGCATGTCTATTTATAAAAAGTATTTTTTTATCCGGTGGATTCCTATATGTAATACCATGAGCTCATAAACTACCATTAGGAAAATTCCTATTTATTAACTACCATTAGGCCATTTCCTATTTTTTAGCCACCATTAGAAAAATTCCTATTTTTAAGGATATAATTCCTATTTCCTTAATTTTAGGAGACATTTCCTATTTCATGGCTATAGAGCGCACTTTAGTAAGAATATTCTCCTTCAAGGGAAGTGCACATTACCCTTCTAATACTTTTAATACTTGGAGTTAACTCACTTCACTTATTTAGTGACTTTCCATAATTAGCAAATTCTCACCCAGTTAGGACTTTAGTTCCATTCTTGGACTCTAGTTTTGTTCTAGGAGATTTTTTCTATTATGGAATGCATGTTGACTTCATGTAGAGTTATCACTAAGTTTGCACCTATATTTTTGACCTTTTCTTATTATTAACAACTTTTTACTTTAGTTAATTGTTGCTATTGGAAGAAGTTACTTTTTTACTTGAGCATGCACATGGAAATCCCAACCTAGTGCATATTACTCCTCATGTGGAGAGTCCTATATATTGTACTCATTATCAAGGATTAATACATTGTGCTTAGAGTTGGTTTCTTAATCTCTTATGTGTGAAGATTGATTCTATTTTTCTCTCTCCTCTCTCTCTTTTGCAATTAGCTAGTGTAGTATTTCCTTCTCACAATTAGGTCTCAGATTGTGGTTTAATCCTAAAAAATGCAATTTAAATTTATAGATTAATAATTTAATTCCCTTATGTAGAATAATTATAGAAACCATTTGCATAAGATACCTAATGCCTGCACATACAGTGCATGACATCTTGCAAGTCTTCCGATCCTCGAGTTCATAAATTAAATGATCAATTAGTTTAACTATCCTTTCTACAATTAGTAGGTAGATTAAATTAGCTATAATTTTTTGCACCATTGGTGGGGAGATGCCAAAGGCATAGTATATTTTTTGCACTGGTTTAGGGAAAACGCATGGTAAGGGGAGTAACTAGAGGAATTGTCAACAACCTCTATGTTGGATCTATAAGAAGTATTTTACATTTATATTTAGGTCATATAAAATGCATGAATTGAACTAGAGAATCAAGGGGGTGATTTCATGGTGTAGTAAGAACCATTCAAACTACTAACCATATTGTAAGAAAATTAGTAGAAGGATAAGGTTCAAGGGGGAAGCTCAAGTTTCAATAAGGCCACAAGAAATTCATTGAATCTAGTTCTACAATAGCAAACATTAATTCTAGTTCCGCAGATGAGGCACAAATCATTACATCTAGTACAAAACTTATGAATACAAATGAATTGATTAGTGGGTAGGTAGAGCCAAAGTCTCAAGGGAACCTAATCAAAAGCCTAAATTTTCTAAGGAGCCTATCTCCTTTAAGGAATCAATAGTACAAGGTGGGTCAAATCACTAGAATCTCAATCCTTTATACTATATTGAATAAGAGGAAGGAATAGGCTCCATTATAGAAGAACATATCCCTTTTGAAATCCTAATTCAGGAACCTAGAGGAATCACTTAGATGAAGAATATTACACTTTCAACCCTGCCATATTTCAATGGCCCGACAAGTGAAGATATGTATGCCTTTATTTTTAAATTTGATACCCTTTGTAGAAGTTATGATTATTGCTCCAATGCTCATAAATTGAAATTATTCCTTGTCACACTTAAAAATGCAATGCTTCACGGGAGTTGGTGGGAATGATATTCATACATGGGATGAAATACAACATACATTCCTGAAGATGTATGAAGACTTCTGAAAAGATACATATAAGAGAAGAAACATTTAAAACGACCCAGAAATAAGATGTTAGTTTGGAAGATTATATCAAAAGATTCTAGTATAATTTGCAAAGGTTAAAACATAGAAAGTTGGACAAGGAAACTGTAGGTATTGTTCTCTTGAGAGGGATTTAGGATGAATGTATTGACCTGTTGAATTTGATGGGGATTGGTGATGTTTCTTACCTAAGTTATGATGACATTTGTGAATTGTTTTGATGGTATTTGTGGAGAAATTAAAACCATGGCAAGGGCCCCATATATATCATTATTCGAATCACAAAGTCATTTGGAGGTGGAATCAACCATGTTAAAATTGAAAATCTATTAAAATATTTCAAGATCGATATTCTCAACTAGACATGTTGTAGTCAAAGAAGAATCATGAAGAAACATAATTAGGAATATCAATATTTTGTTCCAAATGTATAAAGAATCATCCATTGAAGGATTTCCCATTGAACAAAGATGAAACTTGTGGGATTTGTGAACATAATCGTTCAACCAATAATTACACTTCCTTGCCAAAATTAAAAGTAGTTTACCAAGGGACTAATGAGGAGATTGAGAAGATTTATTTTGCTGCTAAAAAATGACCATGGAAATCTCATCCACCAGGTCTGATTCAAGATAAATCTCAATATTCTAATTTGTTTTGAGTTAACTAACAACATCATCCTCAAAATTGGTATCCACCCATGCCTTGGCAATAATGGGCACCCTAGAAAACTCAAAACCATCATTGGCAACAAGGTTGGTGAGGGCCCCCCTTTGGGAATGTGAAACAAAAACCACCCTAACAACACATTAGGGGAAATTTGAGGTCTAAAATGCGCCTCCTAAGTGTTGGAATTTTAAATTTCTAGTTACACAATTACAATTACTTAATCCAATAACAATTGTAGTAGGATATGAAAGATAGACAATCACGTATACAATAGAACACAAATATTATCCTGGGAAACCCTCGTGGGGGGAGAAATCCCAACAACCAAAATCCTCAATATAGATTCCTTCAACCAACACAATGATGCGCTATAGCTCTCCAAGAAATACGAAGACCAAAACACCAAAAGAACCAGTCTCCAATATTTTTGCGCTAGACCTTCTTATGCGCTCCAAGATGCACAAGAGAAGTGTGTGAGTGTGTGTCCAAATGAGAGAAACCTATCCTCTATTTATACACAACAATGTCTCTTGAAGAGACGTGAATCTTGGCCTAACTAACCAATAATATAATAATTTCTATTGAGCAGACTTGTACAATATAATTATAATAAACTTTTAAAGGTTTGAATAAAACAAATATACAAAAATATCTTCTGTAGTTACACCAAAAATATTAACACTCCCTCTTAACTAGAAAGGTATTATTTCCAGATAGACTCTAAGTCAGATACCACACGAGATCACATCCATTGACTATTGAACATGCAAATCTATACATCCTTGGATATCCATAGTGAAACATGAATTCACCCCATGCAACCAACGTCCGTGGGTATCTCTCAATAGCTACAACATGTACCCAGGACATCCACTCCCTGCGATGCATCAATACTGGATGAGACCCACCAGACTCAATGCCAACCCTTTTTCATGCTGGATGAAATTTTTCCATACTAAGTGCCAGCCATTTTTTTATGATGGATGAGTTCCACCTGTCACTCCCTCTTAAGAGGGACCACACCAAGCTTGTCCCTGAAGTAATCAAACTTCGTCCTCGACAAAAACTTGGTGAACACATCTACAGCTTGATCCTCGATAGTTATGAAATGGAGCCTCGCTGCTCCCCTCTGTACCATATCTCTAATATAGTAGTATCTGATCTCAATATGCTTCGACCTGTCATGGAACACTGGGTTCTCTAACAACTTCATGCAACTTTGGTTGTCACACCAAATGCAGGTTGCCTCCAATCTGAGACCAAATAACCCAGACAACAACTTCCAAATCCATACTTCTTTTCTTCTCGCTGCACATGCTGCCACATGCTCAGCTTCATTTGTACTGAGTGACACACTTGACTAATTTCTGATGCTCCACGAGACCATACTAGAGCCAAGACTGAAATAGTATTCGGAAGTGCTCTTCCGGTCAGGAATACTGCTAGCCCAATCTGAATCTGAGTATCCATACAATCCAAACTCATGGTCATATCTATACCAGAGACCATGATCTAGAGTACCCTTAAGGTACCTCAGCACATGTTTTGCTACAACCAAATGAACCTGTATGGTCTGCTCCAAATGCTGACTCAGGGTGTTCATAGCAAAACATATATCTGGTCTTGTGTTCGTCAAATACATCAACGAGCCCACTATCTTCATGTATAAGGTAGAATCCACAATCTCTCAAGTTGTATCCTCCAACAACTTAAGATTTGATACCATCGGGGTAACGATGGCCTTACATCCCAACATCTCGAACCTCTTCAAGATTTCCACATCATACTTTCCTTGATTTAGGAAAATCCCATCTGATCTCTACCAAACTTCTAGTCCCAAGAAGTAGTGCATCATTCCTAAATATTTAATCTCGAATTCTGCAACCAATTTTCTCTTACATTCATTGATGAGATTTTCTACACCAGTTAGAAATAGGTCATCTACATACAACAGTAGAATCATCGGTTCACCATCCTCAACCTTAAAGTAAAGGTTAGGATCTGCACTGCTCTTGGTAAAATCCAAGCTCATCAAAAAATTTTCAATCCTACCAGACCATGATTTGGGTGCCTACTTCAATCCATATAAATCCTTCTTTAATATGCACACATGAGTCTCCCTGTCATGTGTCTCGAATGCAAGTGGTTGCTCCATACAAACTTCCTCTTTTATTTCACAATTCAAGAAGGATGTCTTTACATCCATCTAGTGCACCTTCCATTTCATCATAGCATCCAATGAAAGTATAGTCATGATTGAGGTATATCTTGCTACGAGAGAAAAAATTTCTTCATAGTCAATCCCTTCCTTCTGAGAGAAACCCCGGGCCACAAATCTTGCCTTATATTTTTCAATACTGCCATCGATTGTGTGTTTCGTCTTGTAGATCCATTTCGAACTCACCACAGATTTTTCCTTTGGTCTGGGAACCACATCCCAGACATCATTCTGCATAATGGACTGGTATTCCTATGCCATGACATATTTCCATACTTGATTTTCTGCAACCTATTCATAACTGGAAGGTTCTACATCCATTATGTCACACAAGCATGCCACATAGCTAGAATACGACTTTGGCTTCTCAATTTCCCTGAAATATTTCTCTGGGGCACCAATTCTTTCTACATCTCTGATGAGCTCTTGTGCCCAAGCTGGTATTCTCTTGCGAGAAGGTATCTCGATAGGTTTCTGAGGTTCTACCATGTCATGATCCTCTAGAATGAATTCCTTTGGTTCAACTGCCTATGGAACTTTATGAACTTCATTCTCTTCTTCATGTGCCTCTTCTGTATGAATCTGTTTGAATTTACTGAAAGCTATACTCTCATCAATGGTTACATCTCGACTGATCTCCACTTTCTAGTGACCGATAATGTATATCCTGTAAGCCTTCGATGTGTCACTATAACCAAAAAATATGCCCTTCCGTCCGGAAGGGTCCAACTTTGTGCTCTTTTCCTTGGGGACATGAAAAAATACATGGCAACCAAATATTCTGAAATGTATGACTTCTGGCTTCTCTCCTGAAAACATTTCCTCGAGTGTCTTGTTTTCAAGCACCTTGTGGGGAATTTTATTCTGCATGCACACTGCCGTCTTTGCCGCTTCTGCCCACTGATGCATAGGAATATCTTGATCATGGCTTTTATTGCTTCCATGATTGTTTGGTTCTTTCTTTCATCTATTCCATTATACTGAGGGTTATAGGGAGTATACATCTCCCTCTTAATCCCATGTTCCTTGCAATACTTCTTGAATTCTTCTGAGGTGAATTCACCTCCATTGTTTGATTGCAAGGTATTTATCTTCCGATCTATCAAGTTTTCTACTAGAGCCTTGAAATCTCTGAATTTGCCAAAAAATTCATTCTTTGCTTTTAACAAATAAATCCAAGTTTTACGTGAGTAATCATCAATGAAAGATACATAATATACATACCCACTTAGTGAAGCTGTCGACATCGGTCCAGATACGTCTGAATGCACGATGTACAAAACTCCTTTGGCTCTGCTATCACTATTGGGAAAGGAGTGTTTCACATTCTTTCCTTGTGCACATCCTTTGCACACACCATTTGGTTCTGCTTGGATTTCTGGAATACCTATCACCATTTTTCTCTCAACTGGAAGAGCTTTGTAGTGTAGGTGAGAAAATATCCTATGCCATATTTCACTGGGATTCATAATATCATGAACCATTGAGGAGTCTGAATGTCCTTTTGATTTGTAGAGTCTTCCTTATTCAACTCCAATCACTACTGCATCATCAAGTGTTTTCCCTCTAAGCTACATAAGAACTTGATCATCAATAAATGCTACTTTGTATCCTTTCTTGTCCAATTCTGAAATTGAGAGAAGATTCTTCTTTAAACCTAGAACATAGAGAAGTTCCTTCATCTTCATTGGCTTTCCTGAATTTGACTTGTAGGAATATTCTCCAACACCTTTGATTGGATACTGATAGTCATCACCCAATTTCACCTTGTGAGGTGAATATTTATGAATACATCTAGATAAGGAGTCTTCATATCCTGTCATTTGCTTGGAAACACCACTGTCTATCAACCAAGTGTCACTTCCATGAGTAAAAATACCTGTGAGGGATGATATAAGAACATAATCATAATCACTTTATTCATCTTTCTTTGCAACCTTCTTGGGAGTCTCATCATCTTCAATTGTGTGAGATTGATGCCTCTTACTTACTTTCTTATTCTTAATTTCCATAATGAGGGGGAAATCCCTAACAAAGTGTCCTAATTCCTAACAATAGTAACATACGATATTTGATTTGTCTCTCTGACCCATGTTAAATTTCTTCGGTAAAGAATGCTCCATCTTGTTCTTTCCTTTCCTGGTGTGGGCAGCTAGGTCTTGATCTTCATCTGCCATATTTTATTCTCTTGCAGTTGTCCTAGATTATTCTTGGTTACAATATTCCCAAAGCCTACTAAACTTGGGAAGATTCTTTCTTGAACAAATTCTTTGGATGAATGCATCCCATGGAATTGGGAGGCCATTCAAGGTAGTCATCACCATCTCTTCTCCTTCTACTGAGTCACCAATGGATTCTATCTGCTCCTTGATTTGACTCACTCTTGAGAAGTAGAAGTGAATGGTTTCTAAGTTCTTCATTTTCACATTCTTCAACCGAGATCTCAGAGTCATTCTTTGATTTATGTTGTGTCCCTCAAACATACGAGTTAAGGTGTCCATTATTTGCTCTGGAGGAGATAATGATGATATATGATGGACAAGGTGGTCCTTAATGGAGCCTGCAATAATCCTTTTTGATCTCACCATGTCCTTCTTATATTTTTCCTTAGCTTCATCTCCTTGAGGTTCTCGAACCTCTTTTATAATGAACTTATCCAGTTCATGTTCTTCAAGAAGGAGGGTTACTCTGTACTTCCAGGCCCTAAAGTTATTATCTCCATCTAGCTTCTCATCGATCTTTGTTTCGGTAGTCATCCCACCTTATGATGGTATTGGTTTGTTTGGAAAATGTCTCTAGGCTGAAAAGGACCCCCTTTTAGGCTTCTAGATCTGCAAATGGATTTTATTCAATCTTGCTCTGATACCATGTTGGAATTTTAATTTTTCCAGTTACACAATTACAATTACTTAATCTAATAGCAATTGTAGTAGGATCACTAAAATATAGACAATCACAAATACAATAGAACACAAAGATTATCCTTGGAAACCGTCGTGGGGGGAGAAAACCCAACAACCAAAATCCTCAATATATATTCCTTCAACCAGTACAATGATGCGCTATAGCTCTCCAAGAAATACCAAGACCAAAACATCAAAAGAACTAGTATACAAGACTTGTGTGCTAGACCTTCTTATGTGCTCCAAGTTGCACAAGAGAAGTGTGTGAGTGTGTGTCCAAATGAGAGGAACCTATCCTCTATTTATACAAAACAATGTCTCTTGAAGAGACATGACTCTTGACCTAACTAACCCATAAAACATGGCCAACTAGAACGAATGGGGATTTTTACAATTATAAGTAAAATACCAATAATATAATAATTTATGTTGAGCGAACTTGTACAATATAATTATAATAACCTTTTAAAGGTTTGACTAAAAAAATATACAAGATTATCTTCCATAGTTACACCAAAAATATTAACACTAAGGACAATAATCAAATAACAGTTATGAATTTTCAAAAGGAAAAAATAAAACTATTTTTTTAATTGTATTTTTGAATAATCTCCATATAGCTTACTCAAATTTCAAGTGTAGGAAGTTGTTAGATGCAGAATTACAATCCAAACTGTAATGCCCATAAACATATATCTAACATTGTTATCTTCACGAGCAATTATTTCTTAACAGCATAATACAATATCTATCCAACATAATATCGATCTTTATACCAGCAACTTGAACAATTTAGATTCATCAAATAATAACAAATTCATAGCAGAATAAATAAATGCATAATTCAACGGGGTACCTGATTCTGATGCTATTTCCGTTGCCAGCTGCTGCTGCTCTCCTGCTACCTGCTACTCAACCCAGTCCTGTTGCAACACAAAAAAAAATAAAATTGCCCAAAACCATTGTCCACCCTGCCAACTAGGAAAACGACCTAGCTCCAGGATATCCGTAAAATATGAGAAAGTTACATATCATTAACCAATACTTACGAGAAAGTTACTCTTAGTGACTCATTCAATAAAATATGATTCCATGAATTTTCCTCTTTACTCTACATTAGAATCCTCCAACAAACTAGTGGAAATTATCCCAATAAGAGCATTGAATATCAACTCCAAATTAGATACCTTTCAACAAAAAAAACTGCTAAAATTATTACGGGAAAATAATAGTAAATTCACATGGGAGTATATATATATGAAGGGTATTCATCATGTTTTGTGTACTCACCATATATACATTAAGGGCGAGTCCTAAAAAATTAGCATTTAATGAATCCTACCGTTAAGAGAGATAGTGAAAGAAGAATTACAAAATTTACTCGATGCAAATTTCATTTATCCTATCTCCAATAGCCAGTGCATCTCTCCACTGCCGATTCTTCTAAATAGAAATGGTAAGTCACACATTTGTGTTGACTACAAATAATTAAACAAGGCCACCTTAAGATATCATTTTCTCTATCCTTCATCACAATTCCTTGACATTTTCGGTCGAGAAAAAGTTATTTTCCTTCCTAGATTAAGTTAAAAGATATAACCAATTTATATTGCTTTGGAGGACCAGGATAAAAATAATTTCACTTATTTGTGGGGACGCTATGCTTATCATGTCTTTCCTTTTAGATTTTTTAATGTCCCCACCACTTTTAATCATGCCATTATACACATTTTATTATATTTGATATTCAATTGCATATAAATTTATAAGGACGATTTTACTATGTATGGTAACACTTTTGAAGAGGCCATTGAAAATCTTAAGAAGCTGTTGATACAATGCCAAGAGATAAACCTTTCTTTCTCCCATGAGAAATGTCATATGTTTCTAATATGTTTCTAATGGTAGGAATTATTCTTGCCATCATATCTCTCCTACAAGTATCAAAGTAGATCTAGCTAAAATTAATGGAATTTCAAACCTTTCCATTTCTCAAACTCAAATAGATGTTTGTATATTTTTAGGCCATATTTTTTATTATCAGAATCATTACAAATTTCATAAAAAATGCATCTACATTATTTACATTGCTTTTTAAAGATGAATATTTTCATTGAACAATTAAATGACAAAATGCTTTTAATGATCTAGAAGAAAAATTATCAACATCAACCATGTTAAGAGGGCCAAATTGGTCCCTACCTTTTCATATTCCATGGATGCCTCTAATATACCATTGGTATGGTACTTGAATGGAAAGAGGAACAATGGTTGTATGACATTTATTTGATCAACAAGAACCTTGCACCTAGGTGAAATCACAAAGTTGGGTAATACTTTTGTGAGGATTGGGTTTCCAAAATTCATACTAACATTCTTTTGGCCAAACTAATAATTATTTCAGCCGAAAGCCACCTCTTTTCGGTAGAACCATTGGACGTCAAATCAAACGGTACTAACACAATGGCCTCGACTATCTTCTACCATCTTAGCCAGACGATATTTTTTTTTTCCGATAAATGTTTTCGGCCGAACATTGTTTTGACCGAAACTCTTTGTCGGCAAAACGTTTTTTCGGATGAAAGAATCGTTCCGAAGAAAGAACCTTTCGGCCGAAAGAACCTTTCGACTGGAAAAAAGGTTTATGTATTACCTACACATCGCTCCTCTCATAGTTTTCCCGAATTGTTCGTTAGGTGATAGCGTTAGGTGTTGGTTAGGTGATAACGCTAGGTGCACATCTTGGTTGTAGTGGACGTTGTTGCTGCGGGCGAACGTTGGAGTAGCGGGATGACGTTGGTGCTGCGAGCGGGCAGATGTTGGTGCTGCATGCATTCGGTCCAGGTAATTTTAGTGACAATAATTTTAAATTTGATGATTTACATAGTTAGTGTTAGTATTAAATTATTAGAGTTAGATTGTATATTTTAAATTGTTTAGTGTTAGAGTTAGATTGTAGATTTTAAATTGTTTAGTGTTAGAGTTAGATTGTAGATTTTAAATTGTTTAGAGTTAGAGTGTTGATAGGGCCGTATTCGGCCCTATCCATGTACAAGGCCATATTCGGGTGGACGTTGGTGCTGCAGGCATTTAGTTTAGAATAATTTTAAATTTTATGATTTAAATAGTTAGTGTTAGTATTAAATTGTTAGAGTTAGATTTTAGATTTTAAATTGTTTAGTGTTCGAGTGTTGACAGGGCCAACGCCTAACGCTATAGGTGCAACACCTAATTCTATATATATTCAACCTCAATCCTCCATATAGACATAACTCAATGGCATGCTTGTACTGTATAGAGGCAGATCATGAAGCTCGTATACTGAACCTTTCTACCCTCCAAATAAATAACAGTTTTAAAATCTACGAATAATTTTGTTCTCCTTCTTGTTCTATATCATCATTGGCTCAGGAGTTGGTAGTTTCCTCCGAGCATGATTCACTAGACTGGATATTCATCTGCCAACTTTAAACAAAGACAATTCATTCCTTTTTGAACGCCACTAGATGTAACCTGTCTATACGAATTCTCCTATAGTTTTGTAGATTGTGCTTCTTCCAATTGCTCCTTCTGACCATGATAAAAATGATTGAAATATCTCTCAACGATTACATCATTTCTAAAGCTGTAAACATACTTACTTCTAGCGAGGAATACCTTAGTTTGATGAATATGAAACTGGAACTTTATCGTTTTTTTCTGGTTGAGGAATTAACATATTCTTTCAGAAACTATTGAACTTCAATTTTAGTCTTCAGTTTTTCATCTTCATGACCCCGATTTCTTATTAGATAAATGAAACCTCAGGTCTTGATATCCCTTTATGAAATTCTCGATCTGAGCCTGCAGTATGTTATGCTCTTCTCAAGAATCAAAGAATTTCCAGTAGCAATAATAGTCGTGAATTCAAGTACCTGGAGGGGATCAAAAATTTATTACCTACCTTAGTTTGGAGACTCTTGAATTCATGTACTCAGGTCTGTAACCTCTTGCTACCAAAAAATTTACAAAATATATTTTTCATGAACAAACTTGAAGATAGCAGCATCACTGCGAGCAAAAGACCAGACATTAAGGAAGTGTACGAAACATCAGGTAGACTAAGGTCAAGCCAATTTCTCCCCATAAATCCCTAGGAACAAAATATAAATGTAACAAAGAAAAAGTAGTCTCCATAACATGGCGATGCTTGCGCTCTGTAACTCCATTCTGTTCAAGCGTACGAGGACATGAGAATTGATACCTTTTGAAGAAAAAAGATCTTGGAAATATGAGTATCATCACTCCCCCTTTTTCCAAACTCAGTCCTTTTATCTTGGCATAGTATTTTGTATCAACCATAGCACAAAAATAAGTAAAAATGGAGTAGAATTAAGAGTGAAGACACAAAAGAGAAACCCAAACATGTCATTTTTGTAGAATCATCAAAATTTTAAAAGTGACCGAAGGAGAAGAAAACAACCTTTCATGAAATGAGTTTCAGAACTCCATTTTGCAACATACTTAGCAACTTTGTAATAGGCACAATGCCTACAACTGCATATATTCAATTGTCCATACGACCAGACATTACCAAAATTATACCTTCAAAGAAATTCAAAGAATTTCCTTTGGCATGTGGTAGATTTAGAAAGCAATTGACTTAATCAGAGACTAAGATGACTTATATATGGTTGAAAAGGCATAAATATTGATTATATATAGCAAAGAGAGTAAATAACTATGTATAATTAAAAAAACACGGTCCTAAGATTCAAACAATGAATATTATAAAACATCAATGTAATAAGAATAAAATAACTGAACAATGTAATGGAAGAAAAAATGAAAATGAACAACTTAAAGGAGGCTCATGGGACCACTCACTTTTTAAATAAAATATCATTAAATCAAAACCAGTAAACAATGTGAATACACATAGAGATGGTTCAGGCATGTCCCTGTACATGGACAAGGCCAAATACGACCCTGCCCATGTACAATTACAAGTTCGAATTTGGGCCCGTCCCTATACATGGACATGGCCGAATACGACCTCGTCCCCGTAGTTCGTACCACACAAGAATTTTCCATTCCAGTCTCAATGGACACGTTGTTAAGCATTGCATGCTTGCTGTATGTGTCTACGCAGAGATTGATTTGTGTTGCATTGCATGCTTGTTGTATGTGTTTGCACAGAGGCTGCTTGCTATACTCTTTTAGGTTTTCAAGTAAATACTGTTATGTCACAGTTAGAGTGTAATCAATTTATATTTTAATCAGTTTAATCTCAAACAGATTTTTGTTTTTGGCATTAATTTTATATATGTTTACGCACGAGCATAGTTTACTGTTATTTTTTATAAAATTCAGTTTATATTTTAATCAGTTTAATCTCAAATAGAGTTTGGGTTTTGGCATTGATTGTATATATGTTTACGCAAGGGCAACATTTATTGTTATCTTTATAAAATTCAGTTTATATTTTAATCAATTTATATGAATGCAATCCTTGCCCATATATTTTTAGGAGGGGACATCCATGCACTCTAAACAATAATACAGTCTCATTTTAATATGTTACTTTATGTTCAAAATAAATTCATTTGAATAAAAAATACATAAATGTAATCCTTGCCTATATATTTGGGAGGCTACATCCATGTACAAACCACACTTGATTTTCCACAAGATGAATAGTATAGGATGGAGACAAAGCCTCCTATAAATTGATAATTTATGAACAAAATAGGATGGAGACACAATAGAGTAAAAGATACTCTCAATCAAATATTTTTCCTATAATGCAGGATGGATTTTTTAGTAATGGAAGGTAAGGTGAAAGATTGGAATAATAGCTTATTATTCATGCAGATGAAAAACAAATACAAACAAGTAGCCAACCAACCAACCAACAACATTAAAAACACCTAGATCATATCAGACACATAGAAGTAGAGGTATCATATGCTTATCTGATGGGATGACATGGCCGAATATGGCCTTGTCCATGTACATGGAAAGGCCCGAATGGCCCATATATTTTTAGGAGGTGACATCCATGTACTCTAAACAATAATACTATCTCATTTTAATATGTGACTTTATGTTCAAAATAAATTCATTTGAATACAAAATATATAAATGTAATCCTTTCCTATATATTTGGGAGGCTACATCCATGTACAAACCAAACTTGATTTTCCACAATATGAACAATATAGGATGGAGACATTAAAGCCTCCTATAAATTAATAATTTATGAACACAATAAGACATAGACACAATAGAGTAAAATATACTCTCAATCAAATATTTTTCCTATAATGTAGGATGCATTTCTTAGTAATGGAAGGTAAGGAGAAAGATTGGAATAATAGCTTATTAGTCATGTAAATGAAAAACAAATACAAACAAGTAGCCAACCAGCCAACCAACGACAACAACAACACCTAGACCATATTAGACACAAACAAGTAGCGGTATTATCCGCTTATCAGATGGGGTGATAGGGCCAAATATGGCCCTGTCCATGTACAGGGACACGCCCGAATTCAGGCCTGTCCTTGTACATGGATAAGGCTGTTTTCAGCCCTGCGGGCGGGCGATCCAGGTAATTTATAGTTTTAAATAGTTTTAATTTTTTTGTTTTAAATTGTTATACTGTTATTTTTACTATTTTAGAAGGTTGACGCGACCATATTTAGCCTTGTCCATGTATAGAGACATGCCCGTATAGCTTTGAGATGCATGATATTCAAATGATTAAAATTGAGAATGACTCTCAAGGGCCCTAATGATTAATATTTAGAGGATGCAGTTCCCAACAACTACTCAAAATATACATAATAGTTATAGCTTAGTATGTCTTTAGGCAGTTTCTCTCCCTCCCCCGTAACACTCATTTATGGATCATTCATTTAAACATAGTTGCATGCAATGAATGCCTACTAAGTCAACTTAGGGATTATGGTTTACCAAATTGTGTTTTTTCTATGAAATGAATAGTTGTCATAGCACCGCATAAGAATGAATACAAAAACAAAGATAATTTAAAACAATAAGGACAACCACATTGCTAATTAAATGGCATCTATATCACTCATTAAATGACATACATAACCATACTAAACATTTAGATTAAAGAACATCATATCTATAAACTAAATAACATCCATACTAGACATTAATAGCAGATGTATAGCACATTAATAACAACTATAGTATACATTAATAGCATTTTTACTTTTCCTATATAGCAAGTTGTAACATTCACTGAAAATGACAGTTCAATTATTGCAAAAAACCAATATTCATCAATGTTAGCATCTGCCCTGCATTTTTTTCTGGCTAAACCTTGAAAACTAGGCATTTAGACCAGTATAAAATTTAAATAGATCTTATGGGTGCCATTATTCCCATCATCTTCACACTTTTCTCACTTCCCTCTATAATTACAACACCTAAATGTAGTAAATTCATATGATAAAAGAATCCAATATTCACCAATAAATGCAACAAATGCCCCATTATAAATGCAACAAAGTTTCCATAACAAATCTAACACCTCTCTCTCTCTCTCTCATTAGTTGTGGTTCCTCTCTCATAGATGCAGAAGTTTCAGTCCTAAATATTGTCATTTCTGATTTCACAAATCTGCACAAGCAGATTAACCTAATAACTGTACGCAAATCAACCCCAATCATGGTTGGAAAGCCAGAGCCCCTCTGTTCGGACTGTGCTTTTCCAGTCTCAAGGGGTCCCCTAGAGGGTGTATGCTTCCATAAAAATGACATTGTCCATGTACAGGGATGGGCCCAAATTCGGGCCTCTCCTTGTACATGGAAAAGGCCGTGTTTGACCCTATCAACCTCTTCATAAGGTTGAGTCCGAATACGACCTTGTCCATGTACAAACAATCCCTGTTCAATAGAATACTTATACATTCAGTTTGGAAACCCTAAGGTTAGTTATGAATTATAATGGAGTCTTTGATGCCAAAAATTTATATTTCAAATTGTATTTGTGCATTTAAATTTGAATTTCGTACTTTACTTTTGCTTAAAATTCATTCTTTCTTTGCAATTTTGAATGTAACTTACTTCACACATCACATAAATTCAAATATGAAAACTCTGATTAGTGTGTTGTTTTTGTTTTTTGGTTTATTTTGTTTTTGGTTAAGTACCAAGTTGAGATAATGTGTGATTTTTTCTCTTCCGGGATGGTCCATGAGACCTAGGAGTAGTTAAAAAGAACATGATCACATTATTGATCTTCCTTTTATGCTGGGATGATAAAATATTATAAGTAAATATCATGAGAATCATGTGGACATTTTTCCATTAAAGAAAAACTTAATTGTTGACTTTGTCTGTAAATCACCCTTGCTTGACTTACGCCCCCCTTAATTGTTGTGTGGGTTTTTGGTTTTGTTCTTTTCTTTTACCTAAAGAAAGTTGGTCACCTTGACTTTTGAAGAATTTAATTGTTGACTTTGTCTTGAAACCACCCTTGCTTGAGTTATGCCCCCCTTAATTGTTGTGTGGGTTTTTGGTTTTGTTCTTTGCTTCTTCTTAAATAAAGTTAGCTGCCTTGACTTTGGATCCCTTCTCTTGACTTGTTTTTTTTCTTGTTGATTTTTATAATTTAACAATTAATATTTTATGTTATAAAATATTATTTGTTTAAATTATTTAATTATTTAATTGAGTGGTTGTGACTCCTCTAGGATATTTCTTCTTGGTCTTTTCCATCTTGATGCAAATCTCTTCTTGGTTATTGTTTGGGGACTTTGGTTCTACTTGATGGTGTTGCCCTCCTCAATTTTTTTTCTGGTGTCGCCCTCCTCATCTTCTTGCTAATTCCACCCTGTGTATGTTGTCGTTCGCTTCTATTGCTGGTGCCACCTGTGTATGTTGTTGTTATCTTCTATTGCTGCTGCCACCTGTGTATGTTGTTGGTTAGTCTATTGATATTTTATCGTAAAAGTTCTTCTTGGAAATTTGTTCCATGTGTCATATTTATGAATTTTCAAAGGATAGATATTAAGGCGAGATGTCGAGATAGGAGTCTCCAAACATTCCTTGCAAATGCTCTAGGCTATCCCATGAAGGAAGAAGAGGAATCCTTTCTTTGACTAAGACTCCAAGAGACCAACGACAATCTAGTAAGAGGAGGAGATTATCAAATTATGTTGTAATTATGTTAAATTATGTTGTTAAATTATGATAAATTATGTTGTTAAATGTTGTAATTACTTTCAAATGTGTATGTGTAGACAATGAGTTTAATGCGAGGGAAGATAATGAAAGAGAGAGTGGGTATCATAAAGATTCTAGTGTTGGTGAAGAGGGTGAAAGTGGAGTTAGGATGCGTTATTAAGAAACATAAGATTACATGCCTACGCCCACCTATCTTTCAGATGTTGGTGATGAGCTTCCCTAGGAAGGGATTACTGAAGCAATGAACCTTGAGCAATGCTTAGGTGTTAAAAGTAGGTTGGAAAATGATTTGAGGAACTTGGATCTCCCTCAAGAAAGTAAACAAAGCTTAGATATTGTTTTGAATTCATTGCAAAACTTTATGGATGCATATCAAAAGATGGGGCCAACGACTGGCAGTTTTATCGATTTGATGAGGAGACGAAAGCCAGAGGTGATGGGCCCTGATAAATGAGACGTAGTAAAAAATAAAGTTTCAAAAGAAAATGCAATTTATATGTTTAATTTCAAAGATGGACCAAAGCAAAATATGTTTAAGGTGCAATATTTTAAGCATCCCAACATAGTAGGACATCTTTATAATTGATTTTTGGCAGCATATGGGAAGTTGTCGTGGAATGATGAGGTTCCACATTATTTTACTAGACACTTTTATGCAAAGTTTTTCATGGACATGCACCCTGATTATACTAGCCTACTGTCCAATTATTATGGGGTTGGTAAAGGATGAACATATGATTGGAAATGGGCATATCAAAATGCGACATTGTAGAGGTCTCCACGACCTTTAGTATCTTGTCCAACAAGGGAATTTTCCTCACATTTAGAGTTGCGAGCTTCATCAGAGGATGGAAAAGAGGCTAGGAATGCAATCAGGGAAAATTTGGAATTGATTTTTTAGGATGTTGATGTTGGTTTGAATTGTAAGAGAGCAGAAGCCAATTCTCAAGCCATTTTTGTTTATAAAACAGATCCAGAGTTAGATACCATGTCAGTAGACAATCTTAAGGAGTATGCAAAATTTTTCCGTAATGGTTGGAAGGAGGTCATTCAGAATGATGAACCGAACATCGGGTTGGYATATGTTACATTTAGTAAATTTTTGATGCATTTGTGGATAGTTTACTTCTAGTTCTAGATCTAGATACATATTATTGTATCTATAGAAATAATTGAGTTGTTATTGTCATTAATTGCAGTTTGGACATATGTTAAATGTTTCTCCAGTAAATAGGGGACTTGATTCCACAAGTTTAAATTTGGATGGGTTGAATCAGGTATGTGTTTTCTAATATACACATATGAACACTTTAGTTGTCCAATCTCTAATCTTTTGAATAAAATCAACAACTTGAAATTTATGTTTTTGTATAAATGTGAACACATTGAATCCTAGATTTAGTTCTTAGTTGTGTTGTTCACATATCCCTATTCCATCTCCTACTACTTGGGAAGGCTTGTCCCAATTCTCATTGGGAGAGTTTGAAGAGGGTGATAATTCACAAGTATCATTGCATGTTGAAAACAAATTTAGTTATATATAAAAATTGCAATGTCATTTAAATTATTAATTTGAAAGAAGAATGTCTTAAACAATATATAATTTATTGAATCTTAGGGTATGGTGGGTATAATTTATTGATATTCAAGTTGGCACATCACAGGTATTACTTGTTTCAAAATTTAAAACTACAATTTAATGTGTTAAATTCATTTAAATTTAATTTTCAAATTTTCAAATTTGAAATGTGTTATATAGGGCAATGTGGAGAAAAGAGTGCCTGAGAGTGTGCTTGAACAAAATGTGGAGAAGAGAGTGCGGAAGATTGCGATTGAGGAGGATGCATCCATACCTGGGAAGGGTGCGTCTATTCATGGCGACTCTTAAATGTATGTTCATTCCACATTAGTGAGTTTTAACTTGCTTTTATGTTGGGCCTTTTATATAAAAGTGTTCAAGATTATTTTTGTTGAATATGCTTATATTTTTTACTTTTTTCAAATTTTTGTTTTCTCAACTTTTTAGTTTAGCCTTTCCTATTCATAGGGTTACTCAACTAGTGTCTATATAACTTTTCAACGCTTTGATCAATTATTTTAAAGTATATAGAACTCCTATATAAGCTTATCGTTTTCTAAAATGGTACATTCAATCTTATTTATGTTTAGATCATGATGAAGACCTATTTTTGAACTTGAACATGTAACATCCCGCTCTTGCGCGCACTAAGTGAACTTATTATTTGAGGACACTTGCTTGCAAGTGATCTAGATTATTATACTATTGGGCATTTGATTATGATTATGAGGTGTTATGGATTGATGACATGTTATTTTGTTGTATTGACATAGACAGGTGCTATTGACTCAGTTTTCCTGAGTGTGCAGGATTTTGGACCTCAAGGATGCAGAGGTATCGATGAAACCCCTTGGACTCCGGATCGAGTAAGGGAGTGGACTATTGGGGTTTGATTGTTGTATATATGACATTTGTGCATTTGATTAGATGATATGATTATGGATATTATTTCTGACATGATTCGTTGATGATGCAGACTGACGATAGCTTTCCGACCAGACTCACATGTGGAGTAGAGGGGTCACGCACAATAACCAGAGACGATGAGGGAGAGGTGTGGACAACAACCCTGCCACAACCTACTAGCACTTCTGTTGTGGCTTGAACTATAGGTTAACGACTACCTAGTTTGAGAAGACCCATGATGCTGTGAGGGAAGACTGCGACAGTCACTCATGATGATTCTAAGGGGCACACAATAAAGCATGGGACTTATTCCTTAGAGGCCCTTAGTCTCGCACAAGATCACCTAACGAAGTATTAACTCCAGGGGTTTTTAATGTCTACCAAGTCAGTCAAGAGGTGAGTGGCACCCTTGGAGCACGGGTGCATCCTGAAGGGCATGTCACACAATAAAAACGAGAAGAGGCAAGTGGCACCCTTGGAGCACATAGTGCGTCCTGAAGGGCACGTCGTGCAAGGGAAACGAAATGAGGTGAGTGGCACCCTTGGAGCACCTAGTGCGTCCTGAAGGGCATGTCGCGTTGTTAACTAATAAGAGAATAAACCTAGATGGCCTTAGAGAGAATAACGTGATAAGAAAGATTTAAAAACAATTTTCCCTAATAAAATGTCGCCCAGCCTTGAAAATTAAAATCTAGGTCTAAAGTAATACTTGTGGTAAAAATAAATAAATAATAATAATAATAATAATCATTAATCATGTGACGAGAAGGGGGTAAGAAATTCAATTAATTTATAAAAATCTTTTGGGGATACAATTTAAAAAAGGGGAAAAATTGTTTTGTTACATATGCTAAATAAAAATTTATTAATTAAAAAGAGAAAGGGGAAAAAGGTAATTTTTTACACTTGCCAATTTGAGTTTTAAATGAAAAGGTAAAGAGGGAAATTTAAAAGAATTAGGAAACTAAGGAAAAAGGGGGAAACATAAAGAGAAAGGGAAACATAAGGAAGAAAAACCAGAATGACTAACTTAGTAACGTATCTTGCATTTAAGAACTTTCTAAATTGAACTCAACTAGTAAATTAACAAGGGGGTAAGTCATTAAAATGTGTAAGGGAATTTGGGGACACCTATGAGTGATTCTAGGAACGCTTTTAGGTGGGTAAGGGAAATAGGAGTAATTAATTACTTAATGAAATTAATTTATGGTGCAATGAAGGGGATGGGTGATACATGTACGAGGAGGATTTTATGAATTAAATTATTGAACAATAAATTAAATGGGAATTTGGGAAAGTAAATGACTTAGAAACTCTATATAAAGGAGGATGATGATGGATCTCCTCTGTTATGCGTAACATTATGCTGCAGAATTTTAGACTTGAATGACTTAGCTTGTGGGAGTTGGGATTCCTAGCTTGGTGAGGAGTGGTAGCTCAGCCTTGCGAGGTGAGCTGGGAGCTAGCTGATCTTTGGTTCAGTGTGCGTGGCCCCTTTGCGTCGTGGGGTGCTAAGGGGGAAGAAGAGTACCCCTAACGTTGGCTGGGAGGTACCGATGAAGTCTCTTTGGTTAGAAAGCAAGAGATGCACGGAGCGCCTGGGACAACGACTCAGAGCGATGGACTTGGGATATGGTACATTTAATTTTATTTTGCAAGGTAGATTATTATTGACCTTACGCTTTCAATTCTGTACTTTTAACTGTGTAAAGAAGGTGTTTGAATTAGCAATTTAATTGAGAACTTAATTTCCCCATAGCCTTAAGCTCGCTGCTTGACTTGATTCCCTTGGCATTTGATCCCTGAATGTTGTGATTGTTCTGTTGGTTTTAATTGATTTTTATGAAGAGTTTATTCTTAGTCCTTGTCCTCATCCCTAGTTCATCAGTCCACACCTGAGTAGTCGGCCAAGAGACGAATCGACGGTCGTCACTTCGGTGCACATCGACCTATAGATTCTAATGCCCTGCTTTTCTGTGCATGGATGATGAGCGAAGGTTGTTTTCCCAGCTGTCTACCCCTGTTGATTGTTCCTAGTTGATGGATTTCCTTGCGCCTTCGCGAATGAGTACTTCTGTGATTGTTTATCCTTTCCTTCCTCGATCCTCTTATTACTCTCTGCGTGATGAAATGATCTCTGCATTTTTAATCAATGTCGTCTGTGTTTTTAATGCCTTCTTGACAAATTTACTATGTGGTTTTTATACATTTGGTCTGTCTTTACTCTGCGAATTTTACCATACGTTTTTACACCTACGGCCTACAATTTTACCTCTGCACTTTAATTTTGACTCGAATGACAATTTACAAAGTTTGTTGGATTGTGTTTTTTGGGGTGTAATGGCCTGGAATATTACTTGGAATACATTGCGATCCTCACCTCTTTAAAACTGCATTTCGTGACTCTTACTTACCAGGCGATTTTACCTTGTAAGACTGCAAATGATACTCTTATCTACATGAAAATTTTTAACTTTTTAAGATTGCAAATCGATACTCTTATCTACATGGAAATTTTTAACTTTTTAAGACTGCGATTCACTACTCTTGTCTATTGGTGATTTTACCTTTAAGGCTGCATTTTGTGACTCTTATCTATAGGGAGATTTTACATGTTATTGACTGTGACCTTGAGGTCATACTCAACGAACTATTGTTGATGGTAAAACTTAGTTTGTTTTAATTGACGAATCCCAAAAAGCGTGATGTTAAACTCAGTGATTTTCCCCTCTTTAATTGACCACGATTTTGTGATAAACCAATGTGATTTAATTCTTTTCTCTGGGTTTCTGAATTGTATTTATACCTGCATTTCCATTATCCATGATTTTACCCACTAACCCTTCAAATTACCACATCTTTGATGGTAGAACCTTGCTAGCGAATTAAATTTTTACCCTACGTTTTTCTTTACATATTGCAATTCCTATCAATTATTCCAGCCATTTGTTTCTTCACGGTGATTTTTTTTTTTTTTTTTAACTCAACGAATTTGTTCTTGATGCATCTCAGCGATTCTTGTAAGGAACTTCTAAAACGATCACAATGTTTTTGTCTGCATATTCTTTTAACAACACAATGATTTGTTTTTGGGGCATTCCACCCATATTTGGCTGCTATTTTTTTACCTTATATTTACTGCGAATTTTACCAATGCATTGGATGCGATCCGTGAAAGCGATTCCATTTACCATTGATTCATGTAGAGTGAATACTTTAGACGATGATATTACCATTCATAGAATGCGATTTAATTACATTTACGATTGCATTAATTGTTACTATTTTTATGTCTACGTTATCAACTGATTTTTAGTCTGTGTTTCCAGTACAAGTTTAGACAATGATTTCCGCTGATGACTATGGGAATGGGTGATTGTGCAATTGCCTGTTTAGATAGCGAATCTGTTTTTTACTGTGTAATTGGGGGATGGGGTATGGCATTTATTTAGACAATGAATTCTGTTTTTTTTGGACTGTGTAAATGCCCCCAATAGACAGTGAGTTCCGTTTGGTGACTGTATCATTGATGTGGTGGTAAAGGGGTGTGGTATGCTGGGTGCATGACAACGTTTCCTTTGGGGGAAGAGATATATGTGAATGATAAGGCGATAGTGTTCAAAATTTAATGATTAATGTTTAAAGCTAATGCTTACATGGGATTGTTAAATCAAATTTTTTTAAGGTTAAATTTTTATATTTAAAGTGAATTCTTACATGAGAGGGTTCAATCAATAATGTTTAAGATTAATGATTAATACTTAAGATTAATGCTTGTTGTGATGGTTATATCAATATTTGTTGCACCGAGACAATTATAGTTACCGCGGAATTGTGATTATAGTCACCATAAACCTTCAGATTTGGAAATGGGTTACATGGAACTGTTATTGAATAAATATTTAATATGTAAAGATTGGGGTGGGCAAGGTGTCACCAAGGATTACCCAGTACATGCTAGAGATATACCTCTCACCTTGCAAACTTGGTGTAATGCATATTCACCCTCCTCATACGCTAGTGTTTTTAATGATCATGATAGTGCTTATGCTAATTCTCATTTGCAATGCAAACCAAAATGAGTAGTTATCCCTTCATTGGTAAAGCAGGATCAGTTTATGGAACACCTAACTTATGTGGTTCTAAGAATATATTATGATGTACGACTGTTATAGTAATTAGATCTCCTCATGTCATAGTCGTTTGGTTGATTTGTTGTTTGGGGGCTAGGGTTAGTCATCAGGGGTTTAGATAGTGAACTTGATCTCATAGTGCATCGATTCCAGCTTGTGTTGAGGGTCCAGTTCTGTTGTTATGCTAGGGTTATTGTCATGCCTATCTCATGGAGACAGAAAGATCCCTGATGAGGGGATCATGGTGCGCCCTATTGGATAGAGGCAAATGATAACTTGGCCAGAGTTCGTGATTCCCGTTGTGGGTGTGTTGATCGTTGTAAGTTGTTGTTAGCGCTTGGGTTGTAATGCCTTTTTGTGTTTGCTTGGTGTGCCATTGAGGTTTTAGTTATTGGTCATCGAGGCCATGTGTTAGGAGGGTGGATGTTGTCCCTTAGCATATAGGCATCATAGTACTGTGTGTCGGGTGGGCAATCGTTTCTATCTGTCTTTGATTTCCGCTCGTTTCGCCTAGTTGCTCGAGGTGCTAATGTTAAGTCGTTGTGGTTTGTTTCCTGATCTATGTGTGTAGTGTTCGTCATCAGTTGTGTGGTTCAACTGTTTTCTTCGTTACCTTCTTGCCTAAAAACAAAAAAAACTTAGCACTTTTTGCTTCGATTGCGGTCATAATGATTCGGGGTTGTTACATATGGTATCAGAGCGGGTTCAACCCTGCGATTGTGAATCGTCTGGATTTCCACTGTAGTAGACCCTTGAGCATTATCCTAGTGCTAATTTACATACTTTAATGCGTCCTTGCAATGATCTCAATTAGAGGATGCCATAGAGGTTCGCACATGGTGCCATGGGAGGAGGTGCGACGCCTCCAATGCCCATGCCCTTAGAGTCTAACCCCAAGGGGAAGAACAAGTACTTGGGATGGATTCAATGTTGTAAGGGATGATGATGGTCTAACAAGGCCCTTTCAGGGAGCGTCATAGGCCTTGATTCACCATCTGTAACGAGTTGAGGCTAGGATGCCATTACCCCTGAGGGTCCACAACGCACCCTAGTTAGTACCATTAGCATCCACCGAGAACTCGAAAGAGTTGAGTTATCGAGTCCACGAGTGTCGCAAATGGCTGTGTCATCGAGGCACAGTTGTAGGGAAAGGCATTGTGTTTCATGCTTCGTGACTACAACCTCCAGTATGAAGGTCCGCATGGTGGTATTTCAACGGAAGGGGAGCGCTCTTCTATGGCGGAAGATGCTCTTACCACATTGAACTTGGTCGTCGAAGACATGTCATGGGAACTGTTCGAGGAATGGTTCCAAAAGAGGTATCTTCTGAGGAATTTGTTGAGTGTCAACTCAACGAGTTCAAATGTCTTATGACAGGGCGACCGTATGGTGCTCAAGTACGAGGCCCGTTTTTGGAGCTACGTCGGTATGCTCTGCACCCTTATTGAGAAACTTAAGATCAACAAGTTTGTGTTGGCCTTAGCGTTGGAATTCAACTTATACTTTGGGTACCAAGATTACTGGACCGAAGAAAGTATGTTGGAATGTGGGGAGCCACATTTACAACGTGACTGCCCAGTGAAGAGGACTAGAGAATTTGGATCAGTCGGACCCACTACCATGGCATATTTGGGCAAGGCCCATCAGATTCATGTAGTGGTGAATAACTGCCAGGCAGAGCACTAGTCGACTGTGCTCGAGACGTTAGGTACCATCACTGACTAGACCCTTAGTATTTTGATAGATCCCGATGCTACCGAGAGTTTCATTTCTGGTGCAGCGCTAAAAAGGATTAAGGTAAGGGCAGTTGAAAAGGATGAGTCTAGATTGTAGAGATGGCCTCGAGAGCCAAACAAAAGTTTGGGGGAAAGGTTATGGGATGTACCCTTAACCTGAGAGAGTTTGTCACCAGGTCCAACTTGTATGTCACGATATTAGGATCTTACGACGTCGTGATCGGTATGAATAGGTGGGAATTGCATGAGGCAATACTCAACTGTAAGATGAAACATATGAGCTTGGTTGATGATGAGGGACAAAGACACGTGATTGTAGGATGGAACCATGGATTTTCCCTGAGGATTATCTCTTCCTTGCAGTTACAGAAGAGCATGCGCAAGGGATGTAAGCCTTATGTGATCCTTGCGTTAAACTAAAGAGGAGTAGCTTAAGGTCTAGAACACCTTCCGGTAGTGAGAGAGTTTGCATACGTCTTCCTGGAGGAGTTACCGAGGAAGCCGCCGGAGAGGGATTTGGAGTTTACCATAGATCTAAAATCGGGGACTGAACTGATAGCAAGGACGCCTTATCGTATGTCGACCCCAGAGTTACAGGAGTTGAGAATGCAACTGAAGGAGCGACTGGACCTAGGAATTTACGTCTAAGTGTGTCACCTTGGGGTGCACCTTCTATTTTCATACGAAATAAGGATGGATCGTGGAGACTCTGCGTTGACTACCGTCAATTGAACAAGGCAACGATCAAGAATCAATATTCGTTGCCAAGGATGGATGATCTGTTTGATTAGATGAAGGGTGCTACGGTGTTCTCAAAGATCGATTTGTGATCAAGGTATCACCAGTTACGGATCAAGGAGGATGACGTCCCCAAGACCACCTTTAAGATGAGGTTTGGTCATTACGAGTTTACTGTTTTACCATTTGGACTGACAAACTCCCCAGGGGTATTTATGAGTTTGATGAATGGGGTGTTCCGTGAGTACTTGGACAAGTTTGTCCAAGTATTCATTTACAATATTTTGATTTACTCTCGGACGACATAGGAGCATGAAGAGCACTTGTTCTTGGTACTACGATGTCTGCGAGAGCACAAATTGTATCGGAAGTTGTCCAAATGCTTGTTTTATCAATTGAAGATTCACTACTTAGGGCATGTCATCTTCGGTGAAGGCATTGTTGTGGATCCAACAAAGGTCGAGGCTATTATGGAATGGCCTACGCCGACGAATGTCTCGGAAGTGTGTAGCTTCATGGGTTTAGCAGGATACTATCGATGGTTCATCGAGGGATTTTTGAAGATAGCAAATCCGATCACGGAATTGCATAAGAAGAACAAGTTTGTTTGGACCGAGAAATGCGCGGAATCATTTCGGAGGCTCAAAGAGTTATGGACAATATAATCAATATGAAAGGTCCCTGACATGGAGCGGACTTCTTGGTATGCATTGATGCATCCAAGGAAGGCTTAGGCAGAGTCTTGATGCAAGACGGTAGAGTGATCACGTACATCTCGAGGAAACTGAGAAGGCATGAGGAGAACTATGCAACGCACGATTTGGAGTTGTTAGCAATTATCTATGCCTTGTTAGTTTGGAGACACTACCTGGTTGGAAAAAATTTGAACTAAAAATGGACCATCGTGGAATACAACACATATTTATGCAAAGTGACCTGAACACGCGACAACGACATTGGTTGGAATTTCTTTGCGAGTATGACTTTGAGATTTATTACATAAAAGGAACAATGAACCGAGTGGTAAATGAATTGAGTCAGAGACCACACATGTTCTCGGTGTTGCCTCTTTATATGAATCTACGTGAAAATATTCTATCTTTACAACGTGACGATGACTGGTACAAAGAGGTCAAGGATTTTATTGGACAAAACACAATGATGGTACAAAGATTTGAAGGATTTACATTTGACAATGATGGATTATTAAGGTTCAAAAATTGGATTTATGTACCACTGAATGACAAGTTGGGGAGTTTGATCCTAAATGAGGCTCACAGAGCAGTGTACATGGCCCACCCAGGAGTCACGAAGATGAGGGCAGACCTTAAACCCTTATTCTTCTGGAAGAGAATGAAGGCAAACATAGTCAACTATGTGGCCAGATGTCTAGAATGTCAGCAGGTAAAGGCTGAACATAAACATACAACATGATTACTACAACCACACGCTATTCCATAATCGAAATGGGAGGTTATTTCGATGGATTTCATTGTTGGATTTCCATTGACGGTGAGGAGACACGAATCGATTTTTCTGGTAGTCGACACTCTGGCGAAGAGTGATCATTTATTCATGTGCGTGTGATGTATCAGGCACCTGACATAGCTATAGTTTTCATCAGTGAGATTGTGATGATGCATGGTGTACCTAAGAGGATTATATCCGATCGAGGATCGGTGTTTACAGGGCGATTTTGGACTAGTTTCCAAGAGGCCTTGGGAACCCAACTTAACTGTAGTACTTTGTATCACCCGGAGACTGACGAGCAGACCAAATGAATGAACCAAACCTTGGAATAAATGTTTCACATGTACGTTATGGACAACCAGAAGTGTTGGGAAGAATTATTTCCACTGGTAGAATTCGCTTATAACAACAATTACCAAAGCACCATTAAGATGGCGCCTTTCGAGTTTCTTTATGGGCGACCGTGTCAGATGCCTTTGAGTTGGGATCGGCTTGAGGATAGGGTCCTGGTGGGACCGAAAGCGATCCAAGAATTGAATATTAAATGAAAACTATAAGATAAAGGATCAAGGAAGTGTAGGATCGACATAAGAGTTATGTCGATGTGCGTCGTGTCGACTGTAGTTACGATGTGGTGATCGAACATTTTTGTGGCTGAAACCGCATAAGAGTTCGATCAAGTTTGGAAAAGGGGATAAACTATCTCCTAGGTTCGTGGGATCCTACGATATTATGGAAAAGAGAGGCCCGTGGCCTAATGAATATCCTTGCCTGATTCTTGAGGCATTTGCATGATGTATTTCACGTATATGTTTGAGGCATTATGATTGGTGATCCTACACATGTTTGACTTAAGCACCTTGTAGGTGTCGGATGTGGGTGCGCTCACAACTAAGCCGATCCGCATCTTGGATCATCGCATTCGACAGCTACAACATCGAACAGAGTATGAGGTCAGGGTCCAGATGAACAACTATAGTCCGCACTCGGCGACCTTGGAGGACGCATATGATATGCGCCAACAGTTTCCATTTTTGTTTGATAGATAGACTTATGATACTGTGATACCCATTATTTCGACACTTATATACTGTGAGACTTCGGGACAAAGTTTATACCAAGAGGGGGTGTATGTAACATCCCGCTCTTATGCACACTTAGCAAACTTATTCTTTGAGGACACTTTCTTGCAAGTGATCCAGATTATTATACTATTGGGCATTTGATTATGAATATGAGGCATTATGGATTGATGACATGTTATTTTGTTGTATTGACATAGATGGGTGATATTGACTCTGTTTTCCTGAGTGTGCAGGATTTTTGACCTTGAGGATGCAGAGGCATCGATGAAACCCCTTAGACTCCGAATCGAGTTAGGGAGTGGAATATTGGGGTTTGATTGTTGTATATGTGACATTTGTGCATCTGATTAGATGATATGATTATGGATATTATTTCTGACATGATTCGTTGATGATGCAGGTTGACGATAGCTTGCCGACCAGACTCACATGTGGAGTAGAGGGGTCAAACATGATAACCAGAGACGTTGAGGGAGAGGTGTGGAAAACAGACCTGCCACAGCCTACTAGAAATCCCGCCGCAGCTCGAACTGTAGGTTAACGACTACCTAGTTCAAGAAGACCCACGATGCCGTGAGGTTAGACTGCGACAGTCGCTCACGATGATTCTAAGGGGTGCGCAATAAGGCAAGGGCCTTATTCCTTAGAGGACCTTAGTCTCCCACAAGATCACCTGATGAAGTATTGACTCCATGAGTTTTTTATGTCTACCAAGTCAGTCAAGAGGCGAGTGGCACCCTTGGAGCATGGGTGCATTCTGAAGGGCACGTCGCGCAAGAAAAACGAGAAGAGGCAAGTGGCACCCTTGGAGCACGTAGTGCGTCCTGAAGGGCACGTCACGCAAGGGAAACAGAATGATGCGAGTGGCACCCTTGGAGCACCTAGTGCATCCTGAAGAGCATGTCACATTGTTAACTAATAAGAGAATAAATCTAGATTGCCTTAGAACGAATAACGTGATAAGAAATATTTAAAAACAATTTTCTCTATAAAATGTCGTCGAGCCTCGAAAATTAAAATCTAGGTCTAAAGTAATACTTGTGGTAAAAATAAATAAATAATAATAATAGTCATCATTAATCATGTGACGAGAAGGGGGTAAACAATTCAATTAATTTATAAAAATCTTTTGGGGGATAAAATTTAAAAAAAGGGAAAAGGGGGAAATAATTGTTTTGTTACATATGCTAAATAAAAATTTATTAATTAAAAAGTGAAAGGGGAAAAAGGTACTTTTCTACACTTGCCAATTTGAGTTTTAAATGAAAAGGGAAAGAGTGAAATTTAAAAGAATTAGGAAACTAAGGAAAAAGGAGGAAACATAAGGAAAAAAAAAGCAGAATGACTAACTTGGTAAGGTATCTTGCATTTAAGAACTTTCTAAATTGAACTCAACTAGTAAATTAGTAAGGGAGTAAGTCATTAAAATGTGTAAGGGCATTTAGGGACACCTAGGAGAGATTCTAGGAATTCTTTTAGGTGGGTGAGGGAAATAGGAGTCATTAATTAATTAATGAAATTAATTTATGGTGGAATGAAGGGGATGGGTGACACATGTATGGGGAGGATTTTATAAATTAAATTATTGAACAATAAATTAAATGGAAATTTGGGAAAGTAAATGACTTAGAAACTCTATATAAAGGAGGGAGGAGGAAGATGATGGATCTCCTCTGTTATGTGTAACGTTATGCTGCAAAATTTTAGACTTGACTGACTTAGCTTGTGGGAGTTGGGATTCCCAGCTTGGTGAGGAGTGGTAGCTCGACCTTGCGAGGCAAGCTCGGAGCTAGCTGATCTCTGGTTCAGTGTGTGTGGCCCCTTTGCAGCTCGGGGGGCTAAGGGGGAAGAAGAGTACCCCTAACGTTGGCTGGGAGGTACCGGTGAAGTCTCTTTGGTCAGCAAGCAGGAGCTGCACGAAGCGCGCGAGAAAACGACTCAGAGCGGACGACTTGGGATACTGTACGCTTACTTTTATTCTGCAACGTAGATTATTATTGACCTTACGCTTTCAATTCTGTACTTTTAACTGTGTAAAGAAGGTGTTTGACTTAACATTTTAATTGAGAACTTAATTTACCCATAGCCTTAAGCTTGCTGCTTGACTTGATTCCCTTGGAATTCGATCCTAGAATGCCGTGATTGTTCTGTTGGTTTTAATTGATTTTTATGAAGAGTTTATGCCTGGTCCTCATCCTCATCCCTAGTTCGTCAGTCCACGCCTGAGCAGTCGGCCGGGAGCCGAATCGACAGTCGTCACTTTGGTGCACAGTGACCTATAGATTCTAATTCCCTGCTTTTTTGTGCATGGATGATGAGCGAAGGTTGTTTTCCCAGATGTCTACCCCTATTGATTGTTCCTGGTTGATGGATTGCCTTGCGCCTTTGCGAATGAGTACTTCTGCGATTGTTTATCCTTTCCTTCCGTGATCCACTTATTACTCTCTGCGTTTGATGAAATGATCTCTATGTTTTTAATGAATGTCTTCTGCATTTTTAATGCCTTCCTGACGAATTTACTGTGTGGTTTTTATACATCTGGTCTGTCTTTACTTTGCGAATTTTACCATAAGTTTTTACACCTACGACCTGCAATTTTACCTCTGCACTTTAATTTTGACTCGAATGACAGTTTACAAAGTTTGTTGGACTATTTTTTTTGGGGTTTAATGGCCTGAAATATTACTTGGAATACATTGCGATCTTCACCTCTTTAAAATTGCATTTCGTGACTCTTACTTACCTGGCGATTTTACCTTTTAAGACTGCAAATCGATACTCTTATCTACATGGAAATATTTAAATTTTTAAGACTGTAAATCGATACTCTTATCTACATGGCAATTTTTAACTTTTTAAGACCGCGATTCACTACTCTTGTCTATTGGTGATTTTACCTTTAAGGCTGCATTTTGTGACTCTTATCTACAGGGTGATTTTACCTGTTATTGACTGCGACCTTGAGTTCATACTCAATGAGCTATTGTTGATGGTAAAACTCAGTTGGTTTTTTATTGATGAATCCCAACAAGTGTGATGTTAAACTCAATGATTTCCCCCCCTTTAACTGACCATGATTTTGTGATAAACCAATGTGATTTAATTCTTTTCTCTGCGTTTCTGAATTGTATTTATACCCGTGTTTCCATTATCCATGATTTTACGCACTAACCCTTCAAATTACCACATCTTTGATGGTATAACCTTGCCAGCGAATTCAATTGTTACCCTGCGTTTTTCTTTAAATATTGCAATTCCTATCAATTATTCCATCCATTTATTGCTTCACAGTGATTTTTTTTTTAACTCAATGAATTTGTTCTTGATGTGTCTCAGCAATTCTTGTAATGAACTTCTAAAACGAACACAATGTTTTTGTTTGCGTATTCTTTTAACAACACAATGATTCATTTTTGGGGCATTCCACCCATCTTTGGCTGCTATTTTTTTACCTTATATTTACTTCAACTTTTACCCATGCATTGGCTGCGATCCGTGACAACGATTCCATTTACCATTGATTCCTGTAGAGTGAATACTTTATACGACGATATTACCATTCCTATAATGCGATTTAATTACATTTATGATTGTGTTAACTGTTACTATTTTTATATCTGTGTTATCAGCTGATTTTTAGTCTGTATTTCTAGTACAAGTTTAGACAATGATTTTTGTTGACGACTATGGGAACATGTGACTGTGCAATCACCTGTTTAGACAACGAATCCGTTTTTGACTGTGTAATTGGGGGATGGGGTATGGCATTTATTTAGACAATGAATTTCATTTTTTTTGGACTGTGTAAATGCACCCAATAGACAACGAGTTCCGTTTGGTGACTATATCATTGATGTGGTGGTAAAGGGGTGTGGTATGATGGGTGCATGACAACGTTTCCTTTAGGGGCAGAGATATATGTGAATGATAAGGCGATAGTTTTCAAAAGTTAATGATTAATGTTTAAAGCTAATGCTTACATGGGATTGTTAAATCAAATTTGTTTAAGGTTAAATTTTTATATTTAAAGTGAATGCTTACATGAGAGGATTCAATCGGTAATGTTTAAGGTTAATGATTAATACTTAAGGTTAATGCTTGTTGTGATGGTTATATCGATATTTGTTGCACCGAGACAATTATAGTTACCGTGGAATTGTGATTATAGTCACCATAAACCTTAGGATTTGGAACTGGGTTACATGGAACTGTTATTGAATAAATATTTAATATGTAAAGATTGGAGTGGGCAAGGTGTCCCCAAGTATTACCCGATACATGGTAGAGATATACCTCTCACCTTGCGAACTTGGTGTAATTCATATTCACCCTCCTCTTTACGCTAGTGTTTTTAATGATCATGATAATGCTTATGCTAATTCTCCTTTGCAGTGCAAACCAAAACGAATATTTCTCGCTTCATTGGTAAAGCAGGATCAGTTTACAGAACACCTAACTTATGTGGTTCTAAGAATCTATTGTGATGTATGATTGTTATAGTAATAAGATCTCCTCGTTTCATATTCGTCTGGTTGACTTGTCGTTTGGGGGCTAGGGTTAGTCGTCAGGGTTTTAGATAGTGAACTTGATTTCCTAACAAGTCGATTCCAGCTTGTGTTGAGGGTCCAGTTCTATTGTTACGCCAGGGTTATTGTCGCGCCTATCACCTGGGGATGGCAAGATCCCTGATGAGGGGATCATGGCACGCCCTATTGGATAGAGGTGAATGATAACTTGGTCAAAGTTCATGCTCCCCGTTGTGGGTGTGTTGATCATTGTAAGTTGTTGTTAGTGCTTGGGTTGTAACGCCTTCTTGCATTTGGTTGGCGTGCCATTGAGGTTTTAGTTATTGGTTGTCGAGGCTGTGTGTAGGGAGGGTGGATGTTGTCCCTTATCCTGTTGGCATCATAGTGTTATGTGTCAGGCGGGTAGTCTTTTCTATCTGTCTTTGATTTCCGCTCATTTCACCTAGTTTCTCGAGGTACTAATGTTAAGTCATTTTGGTTTGTTTCTTGATCTGCATGCATAGTGTTCATCGTCAGTTGTGTGGTTCAACTATTGTCGTCGTTACCTTCTTTCCTAAAAAAAAAAAAACTTATCACTTTTCGCTTCACTTGCAGTCGTAACGATTTGGGGTCGTTACAAAACATTTGATTATTTGAGAACAAACTCTATCCCACATCAGAAAAGGGGAAGTTTCTAATTTTTCTTTGATTGCATTCCTTTCCTTTTTGTCCAAGAATGACGTTGTATGGACATTTGTGTTTTCTGGATACAACAAAGTGAATTCATTCTTGCCAGGTATTGTTAAAATCTTAACTAATTGCTTACTAACCAAAAAAACCAACATTCAAGTAGATTTACTAATAAGCTATGTACGTGCATGATCTCACTTATGTTTAGATCACGACTAAGACATATTTCAAAGAGAATTTGATTATATGTAATATGAATACATCCCAAAGGTGAAAGATTTAAATGGTTGTTGAAGAATGACTTAATATATGTGTAGATTTGTGTTTTCTTCATGTACATGAAAGATTATATGAGAACATCTATTCCATCGCAGAAAGAGGAGATAAGTATTTTCTGGATGAATGGTTTTTAAAATGGAGATTTGTGAACTTTCATAGATATAAGTAATTTCTTGGAAGAATGGCTTAATATGGAGATTTATGAGTCCTTTAATTTGAAAGGGAATTTGAGGGAATTTGATTATATGAGAACATCTATTCCACTACAGAAGAGGAGATACGTATTTTACTGCCGAGGAGATAAATATTTTACTGCTGAGTAAATAAGATCACCTTGCATGAGAACTTCACCTGGACGATCTGAGACTTTATGCACGAGGAGATAAGTATTTTATTGGAAGAATGAATTAATATGGATATTTTTGAACTTTCTGCTACACAACTATATTTATTTTCAGGGTATTATCTAACTCTGAACACAAAAATTGGTTACCAAGAACACAATTTTTCTCTTTAAAAATTTGTAAGATTTTAGATAAGTTTTTACATTGTTTAGATCATGTATGCTTAATATGGAGAGTAACTATTTTGGAAGTTTTGGAACTTCATGATCGAAGTTTGGTTTAAAAAAAGTGCCAAAAAAGTGTAATAAAAAGAGAGTGATAATCTACAATCTGTGGAACTCTGGTTTGGTATGTTATTATTTCTTATTGTTTATTTAATATTTAGTTAAAGTATCTATGCTAAATGTGTTATTGGTTTTTTATTTATTGTTTTTTATTGTTACATATGTTTACATTATATTTGGTGGAAAGGAGTATGTTGGAGGATGAGACTTAACTCTTTTGGTATGTATGCCAATTTTGATTTAATCACAACTTGTTTTATTTATCTAAAATGGTACATGTGTACATTTTATTGTAAATTTTTAAATTTTGAATTCGATGAATGTTTTCTTCTACATGTACGAAGTGATCTATTTTAAAGCGATGGCTTAGAGTCCAAAATTTTGGAGTTAAATGTTTTAATCAAGCCTCTTAGTTTTTGTTATCATCCTAAAATGGATGTGGAACCTATGTATTTGGCGGTGTAACTATTCAAACTTTCATTATATATATATATATATATATATATATATATATATATATATATTCCTCAGAAAAAATCGCAATTCTACTCATTCGTAGAGAACCAAATTACATTTTGTAGGTACTAAAAGACATGCCCAATACTTGGGAAAACTGTGAGAAGTGATAGTAGTTAGAATTGGCCAAAAGTAAAAAACCACAAAAGATGAACAAAATATGGAGCTAGGGAATAAACCCAAAAGGAGGCAGAAAAAAGCTAAGAGGCCTCAATAAAACTTCGATGCAAATGAACCCCGAAGAGAAAACACCAAAACCGCCCCCCATAGATCAGACGGATCAGGTTAGAGAGGAATGGAACCCTAAAAAAGAACCAGTAGACCACGACACCAATGAAGATCCTTCCAAAACGCAAACTGGCAGAGAACCAAGGAGCTGCACGCCCACATGAAGGACCTCAAAGTGTTGTTTAGATCAACAACACCGCACACCCAATACTGGACCTAAAAGATCTGGCCACACCCTCATATTGATAATAGAAAGAGAAATCCATGGGCCCCAACCCAAAGAAACTCTGATCCGATCACACTTCAAACCCTGAACGAACTGGAGCCACCGGGGAATGGAGCCGCCACCATGAGAGATTTAAGAATCAATATAGTTCGAGCCCCAACCTCACAAGGAGAAGGGACCGAACACCATACAAACCTGAGACCAAGACAATGAGCATATTGTAAACCCCAGTCCACCGGGATACAGTCCGCTGTGCGAGGGTCCAGGTGAAACTGGTTGGGAGTTGCATAGAGAAGATAAGAGAGAACCAGATCTGGATACGTAGAATTTACACCCGAAGATCCTCCGGATCAACAGATCTACAATCCATCGAACAAAGGAGGAAACACCACAATAATCCCACCGAGCAGCTCCTCTATTGGTGGCATGAGCAACAACCCCCCCATCTTAAATGAAATACTACAAGAAGAAGAAACAAAGCTCCCAGTCGCCCCAACGTACCAATGCGAGCTCATCATGGATAGATATGAGAATGGAAAAACCCCACAACAAACAAAGGAAGGAAAGTAAAAACGCGGGGAGGGGAGGGGTCTAAGGAAACCCTAGCGGCAGACCCCCTATCAATAT
>JASDQU010100520.1:227752-269477 GCA_032191745.1 Picea mariana
ATATATATATATATATATATATATATATATATATATATATATATATATATATATATATATGGAACTCAAAATATCAATTTATTGTTTCATCTTTGATTTCTCTTATATTGTTTATGATGGTGGAATATATTGTTTATTGTTTCATCTTTGATTTCTCTTATATTGTTTATGATGGTGAAATATATTGTTTATTCATTTATAAATAGTCACTAGCTTATAATTTCAATTTTTATGATGGTGAAAGGATCATTTATGTTTTACGGCTAGTTTATAATTTCAATTTTTATGCTCTGGTAAAAGGTTAATTTATGTTTTATGATACTGTGCTGAAATTAAAAATGTTTTATTTCATTTTATTTATAATCATCATTTTACTATGTCAATTAGAGTTGATTTTGTATATAGTGGAGTTGATTCTGTAGTGATGGGAGATCTAGGTAGTTATCAAATTATAGTTTCTAACTTATAATTTAAATTTTGTTTGATTTGGAAATATGGTTGAAAATAGTCAAACAAGTCATCGAATTATAGTTTCCCACTTTGGAGCCCCTTACCCTAAACGACACTCAAAAATGAGGGTTGAGGAATAGAGGGTTGCTCAAGTTAGGTTTTAGACTTTTCAATTGCCTCATATTAATAATATTAGAATGGAAAAAACAACAAACAATATTGTATATTAAAAATATATGAGAGCTTCTTATGAGAGTGAAAACATAAAAATAAAGTTTGAGTCCACGGTGATGGAAAATTAGTATGGTGATGAAAAATTAATATTAGACTATCAAGGTAAAAGCCAGTTTTCATTGGGTGATATGGGTTTTATTCCATTCCATTCAAGTGATAATCAATTAACTTTAACAATGCAAATTGTAAATTTAAGCATATTGATCATCACATCAATATAGGCCCCTCATTTATTTTGATAGGGTGTAGACTCCTATCAATCCAAAATTTAGTAAAAACTATGAACTCAAAATTGAAAATTCACAATGAAATGACAGTCCAGAACCAAATTGGTTATGTTCATCCTTGGTTTCTTTATTGAAAAATTCACTAAATTGGTTATGTTCATCCTTGGTTTCTTTATTGAAAAATTCACAATGAAATGACAGTCCAACACTAAACTGGTTATGTTGGTCTTTGGTTTCTTTTCAAGCTTTCAATACATTTATTCAAGAAAATGTGAAATAAAAATATGTACTTTGAAATAAAAATTGAAATAAAAACATAATCTAGAACCTATTTTAATATGTAAAATTAAAATATACTTTTATATAAGTAAGCGATTTTCATTAAAATTTATATTGATATAAATTGTTTATGTATCAAAAAGGGTAGAAAAGGGTTGATGGATTACCAATCCTCTGCACATTGGAAGTATTCACTAGTGCCATTAATATGACACCTACCATTAATGGAAGTATTCACTAGTGCTATTAATTTTTAATTAGGACATGTTAATCATACACTACCTTGAATTCTCAATATACTTCAAATTTAATTAAAAAAATAAAAATCTAAATGCAACAAAACCAAGCCTTAGTAGATGGTGTTATTTTTTATTTTTTGTTATAAGGTCACAAAATCAAATTCTTTTTCAACTTAAGTTTTTTCAATCAAACTTAATGAAAACTATGTTTAATGTGTAGAATATAAGTAGTGTTAGGTTCATCATACACATATTTCAAGTAGCTCATAATTTCAATTTGCTTCAAGATATTGAAATCTAAATGCACATTGTAACAATTTAATATAATATCAACACTTTTGGAATCAAAATTCACAATTTCATAATTAAAATTGATACTTTTTAAGATGTCTTAAATTTTTTTAATTAGGATGTTAATCACACACTACCTTGAATTTTGAATATACTCCAATTTCAATTAAAAAAATGAAAATCTAAATGTAGCAAACCAAGCCTTAGTAGATGACCTGTTATTTTATATTTTTTGTTATCAGGTCACAAAATCAAATTCTTTTTCAACTTAAGTTCTTTCAATCAAACTTAATGAAAACTATGTTTAATGTGTAGAATATAAGTAGTGTTAGGTTCATCATACACATTTTTTAAGTAGCTCATAATTTCAATTTTCTTTTCAATTTGTTTCAATATATTGAAATTTAAATGCACATTGTAACAATTTAATATAATATCAACACTTTTGGAATCAAAATTCACAATTTCATAATTAAAATTGATACATTTTAAAATGTATTTAAATTTTTTAATTAGGATGTTAATCATACATTACCTTGAATTATTTAATTAGGATGTTAATCATACTTTTTAAGATGTATTTAAAGTTTTTCTAAGCCACAAATAGTCCCTTATAATGACATGGAAATGGGTCTTAGTTTTGATATGAAGTTATCCTCTTCATATGAAAAAACATTGTTCAAAATCATTGCAAATAATGAACGCAAATCCTATATGTAGTAAATTGGTTACATGCATTAAAGGATTTGTGTATATGATGGATACTTTGTAGGATTAAAATATAATCACCCAAAGTATAGGTCATTTTAGGTTCCTTAGATACAGTCTATAGGTTCTTCCATGAAATTGTAAATAAGGCTTGGTAAAATTTATTATTCATAACAAATATAACTTTTCTTAATTGAATGGACTATGAAAGTAAACTAAACTGGAAATGATTCTAGAATCCTAGATATTCATAAATATGATCCGGATTATTTTCGGCACGAAATGAGAGGATTATTTTCGACACGAAATGAGAGTGGAGATATAATAAAGAAATGTATAGAGATATTGCAGATATTCAATAATATAACAGAAATGTATCAGAGATGCAACCATAAACACATATATACAGTAATACACGATTTCTATTAATCAGAGAAATGTACAGAGACTGTAAAAATACAAAATGAAAGACTCGCTAGAATGGTGGCAGCTTATCTCTGAGAAGAGATGTGACGGCTACTCGCATTCGCAAGAAGATGATTACAATGAGGCTTTGAAGGCCCTTTTACAATAAATGGGAATGCCAAAATTCCTAGACATCCAAAAACCTAATCCTAGTAGATGAAGTGCCAAAAGTCATGTGGGCCCCGTTTGGGTAAGTGAGTACATCAACTTCCCGGGGTCGTAACTTTTGCATACGATCTCCGTTTTAGGCGTGTGATAGCTCGTTGGAAAGGTATTGTCGAGGAGATTCATTTTGGGGGCTCAATAATGCTTTCAGATATCATTGGGAACACCGATCTCGAAAAACCTTCATTTGGACCCTCAAAATGGCCCCGAAAGTTAAAACCTACTAAAAATAGTAAATTGCCAAAATTGCCAGAAACATGTTTTGGGCTAGTTGGAGAAGGTGGGTGGCCACCGATATCCACCTGGATCAAAATATGTGTACTTTCAATGCAAAATATAAAATTATGGAATGTACATGCCACTTGTTTAAAGAAATCGTAATGGTTCGCCATCTTCAATTATTCATTCATGATTGGCTTTGGACATTTTCCATTTTCTAACTTTTGTTTTTTTTTCTTGATTGAACTTCTATTAAATTTATGTGCGCTGCACATACCAAATGACTATATTGACAACTTATGACATCTGAATGGTAGTCTTGAAAGTGAACATGAGTAGCGGTTTGAAGGGTTTATTGAAAAACATATCCTTTCAATATGATGGATCCTCTTTCATATATAAAACCGTTATCATCAAAATATTCTAATAACMTCATATTTTGTTCTGTGTATCGCATCAAATAATGTTTCATGTTTTCAGTGTTGTCTACAGGTGCAACCACGACAAATACATCTCCTGCAAATAATTCGATATGTTAAACAATAAATAGTTCGTGTTATATTATCACACAAGTACATCTACAAGTTGTTTGAAAAAAATTAAACATAAAAATTACCTTCTCTAACAAGATCAGGAACTCTATCGCCATCAACTGACACTATAGTTTCATTTGATTCCATCTCCTCTGAGCTTGCAAGTGGCATTTTCCCTTTTATATTAAGTTTGGTATGTCTCCAAGCTTTAACATATTCCACATTTTCGTTTTTGCAAATCTCTATGGATTCTGTGTCCTCTATGCAAACTGAACAAAAACAAGACTCATTTCTTCTATCAAATGCAAACACATTTTGATAGCATTTTGTTTTAAATGAATTCATTTTTCGTATCCCATGTATTGTACCCGCTTCATATGTGATTGATCTATTTACATATTGGATTCCAACATACCAAAAAAACCTGCACAAGACAAGAACTTGTTAACTTGAAATCTCTCAAGAAAATGATTGAAGATAATATAAATTTGAACACGTGAATACAAATATCTTGTGTACATGTGTAACATGTATATATAGACACACCTGCGCACATCCCTTGACGGATTATTTTCATGGCTTAGCGCCATTTTGCACCATTCAAGAACTTTATCAGCAGATTCAAATCGATCGGCATGAGGGTTCATCTGATACTTTCGAAGTGCTCATTTTACACATGCCCCTACACCATCGTGCTGTCCTTTTCCATGACCAGTCTAAAAAAAATTCCAACAWTGTGTAATGTTTGATTTCTTATGAAGACAACACAACCAATAGAATGATCATGAAGATTTGAACTGACCCACACACCCATACGACCATATCCAATGTCGATCGAATTCGATCCCACATTCTTTCAATGAATTATAAAATTTATCAAAACAATGTTATACATATTGTGTGTCGTGTGCTCGATCATCACTTATATAAAAGTGATATTCTTTAATAAGATGCCGATTGTCATTGGTGATTTATATGTTATCAAGTCTCCATTGAGCATGTCTATATAGAATGTGGAAAAATATAGTGACTTGATCAGAATGATAATATTCACTCTGTATTTCTTTTTGTGCAGCGAATGTGTAATTCTCTGCAAAATGAACTACAAACAAAATTGTCCCTAGTGGAAACAATTCACAAGATTGTTTGAATTGTAGGTCATGCAATTGATCTCTATGTGAATGTTTGGTATATTTATAAATTTCTTCCTCAAACTTCTTCAAAAAATCTATCACACTGATTTTATCTACTTTCAAATCAATCCTTTTGGAAATAACATTTGAAGAATGTGGAGCTGTGCTGTTGATATATTCATATCTCTTCCAATTGACTGTTATATTAGAATATTATTGATCATTCATACCAATATGATACTTTGAGTGAAACAAACTTAGATTTCCACAATGATCACATTTCTTTCCACCAACACATATTTTTTGGTAAAATAATTCATCACCTTCTAGTTCACATAGAATTTCAAATATAAAAGCATGGAACGTGGAAGGAGGAGGTGAACTTGGCCATAAATTTTTACCAAAATCAAGAAAAGTGTCATAATATAACTCAAATTCTACACGATAACGACAAAAACAAGTGTCACGAACAATGACGGGTCTAACAAACCATGGTTTTTGTTGCACAAATGTATTGATGGAAATTTTAACTTCTTTATGCTTTTCTTTGAACTTATTGAACAATACTATTTGTTTCATTGGTAATATGTGTTTTGGATGTTATTCATATTGTTTTCGTGTTATTCTTCATCACAACACATCCCTTGTATGTGTTGAAACACAACATTTTGTCAACCAACAATTACGGGCCAATTCTTTAACATTTTCTGCAAGTCTATCTTTGTAGGGTTGTCTAGAAATCAATGTCCAACAAGCAAGTTCATCATTTGCATCTATTTGCAATTGAAATTTTCTATGTTTGTACAATGTTTTTCTTGACGTTCCCATCGCTTTTCCCATGTGTCATGTCAAACGATATTTTATATTGCTAGATGAAACAACTGTTGTTTGTATCACTCTAGGTGCAACACTGCCATCTTTTTTTCAAGATTTTCCAAAAGCTTTTAATACACTATTTATATTGTCAAGGACATTCTGTTTCACCTTTGTATCTTTTGTCGACTTTTGAATACCCAATAATGATGTAGCTTCTTTTAAATTTATTGACTTTATTAGACAGAGTAAAAGTTGAGCTTGTACTATTACTGATTCATCTTTGAAGAAAATATTATACATATTATTAGTTCGATATCTTATATAATTCTTAGCTTCTTTCTTCTCAAATTTGTCAGTATCAACATTTTCTAATATTTCATCATAAATGTTGATAGATTCTCCTACATATTTCAATTTAAAATTTATATTAAAAAACAAAACCCGAACATAAATTCACTAAACTATATACAAGTGTTCATATTGTATTATTTAAATTTATGTACATACTTATAGATGATTCAAATTCTGCTTCAATTTCGGTTTCAACGTCTTAATCGACGTTATGATACAAATCTATTTATGTTTTTTGAAAAACATCAAATCAGAATAGCAATCAATTATATTAAACAATATTTTAAATTTGAATTCTATACTTTTAATATAGACAATATGTGCATGCACACCTGGTTGGACTTCTTCTTGTTGAAAATCTCTATTTACATCATCATTGTTTCTTTTTTCAATATTAGCATGTCCTCGTTTATTTGTCCAATAATGCTCTTTCCTTTTTTCATTATGGCGAGTTTCGTCTCAAGTGCTATCAAATTTTCTCTTGCGCAAACTTTTGTTTCCCATGAGTATAGTTATTTGTAAAAGTTTTAAAAAAAATCAACATTTCAAAATAGTCTCAGAAAAACTTCATTGTCACAAAAATTATTGAAAAATAATATCACTAATTTTATGTTCAACAAAGGATTCACCTTGAAAAAATGTTCAACATTTAGATTTCAATATATAAATTGTTATTCCAATAAAAACTTGAACTTCAAAAAAATAAACTTGTTTTTTGCATTCAAAACATCAACTACCTTGTTCAAAAACACGAAAAAAATGTTTCGAAACTTTGTTTAAGTGCTCTAGAAAACCATAAAACAAACGAATGAATTGTATTAAATGTATTCAACCGAAAGAGTATTTATAAGATTTGGCGAGAAGTGAAACAATATGACATGTCTCTTCATTATTTCCGGTCGACGAAATTCTCTCACCTACCTTTCGACCGGAAAAAGGTTGTTTCAGCCGAAAAGCTAGGAAACCTTTTATTTTTAATGGATTTCGTTAGAGTTACATGTTTTGGCCGAAAAAAATTTCTTTTGGCTGAAAACAAGTGAATGGGACTGTTTGCAGGAACCTTAGAATTCCCTCTAGCTTACCTGAACTTTGGAGGTTTCGGACTCCTACAAATACTTAGAATTTAGTTTCAAAATTGATACCAACATTTGCAAAATTGAATCTACTTTCAATGGATATAATTTGTTTTCATTTTCATTATTTTATCTAATTTTTTTTTATTTTTTTAAAAAATCATTGCATAATATTTTCAGCTGACATTATGATTCAGCGAAATGAAATATCCGTATCTCTAAAAATACACAATGAAAAATTTAAAAAAAATTATATTCAGAATCCTTAAACTGTTCTTTTCAAAAGGATATTTTTAAATTTTACATTAAAGTAAAAATTAAGATAGATACAAGGTGGGGGAAAACATGTGTTTAAAATATGCAACATTTTCATCTTGGTCAACTTAAAAAATTCTAGAAATTATAATATTCATCCGTTTGATTCAATATTATAGTCATAATAAAATAGAGTCTCTGTAGATTGTTGCAACATATTTCGTTTGTCAAAAACAAAAGTTTAATAATAGATACATTGTTGAGGGGGAAAATAAATCATTACCATTCCTTTCATGTTTAAGGAACAAACTGTTAAACAATTGTCAAATTGACATTTCAAATCTCAATAAAAAAATTTGAAAAATATTCAGTGGAAAGCTAACAAAATTCTTCACAAGTTTTGTTTTTACTGTAAAGTGAAATTATAAATAAAAAAAATACTTATGTATACCGGAAGTTGAAGAACTTGTGAAAATATAGATTTTTTTCTCACAAAACAAGCAAAATAGACACCCATCTTCATGATTTTACCCGCCTATTGAATTTAAGTATACAATAGATGAGAAATAATTTATCGTTGTTATTGTTTATGTCATTAACAAGTTTCGTCATTATATAATTAGGTGTTTGATGAATAGACCTATCACTACTAGTAAAGTGACAAGATGGTTTTCATTACTACAAAAATTTGACATCACAATCCTTAATAAGTCCAATAGAGAAAATTTCATTGCTAAATTTCTTTCCACTCTCACTAATGATGGAGATGACATCCTTGTTGAGGATACTTTTCATGATGAACACTTTTTTGCATTATCTATTAACAAACTATGGTTTGTAGATATTGCTAACTACTTGGATGCAGGGAAGCTTCCAAAGAATATTTCACCTACGAAGCATCAAAGAATTGTCAAGCAAAGTGCAATGTACTCATGGGTTCAAGGTCATCTCTTTTGCACAAGTTTAGACCTTATTATCCATCATTGTGTCCAAAAAGATGATATTTATGACATTTTAAAGGGACACCATGATGAACCTTGTGGGAACTTTTCCAACAACAGAACTACCAACAAAGTCTTGCATTTGGGATATTATTGGCCTAATATTTTTTGAGATGCTAAGAAATTAAAGTAGTTGTGATAGCTTCTAGAGAATGGGACAACCTTTATAGTTTGATGAGATTACTCTTCAACCTAAAGTGGTATATTCTTTTTTAAAATGTGATCTAGATTTTATTGGTCCCATAAACCTTCCATCTAAGATAAATATATATATTTTGGTATTTACCTATTGTGTAACTAAATGGGTTAAAGCTAAGGCTCTTCCAAGGGAAATAGAACAAGTCATCACATATTTTTTGTATGAAGAAAACTTTGTTGAATTTGGAACAACTCGAGAGATTGCCATAGACTAGGGAACATAGTTCACATCTAAACTCATTTAGTTAATCACAAAATAGTACCAAATAAATTATAGAACATCCACACAAAACCACCCACAATCCAACGGGTAGGTTGAAGTCAACAATTGAGTTCTAAAATCCATTTTGACCAAGACTATGCAATTTCATCGTAAGTATTGGGTTAATAAGCTTCGACAATCCCTTTAGGCTTACTGCACTACATGGAGAAATTCCATTGGTTTCACTTCCTATGAACTTGTGTATGATAAGCATGTGGTCCTTCCCATTGAATTAAAGATAAAAACATTAAGGACTACATTGAAATTTAGGATGGATCTTACCAAGGCTCAAAAGCACCACCTAATGAAAATGAATGAACTTGATGAAATTCATCAAGATGCTTTGTAACAGACCTCTATTATTCAATAACAAAGGACTAAGTTGAAAATTCATCAAGGAAAATAAGTTCAAGGCAAGGGATTGGGCCCTATTGTTTAATTCAAGTTTCAAGGATTTTAAGGGACACCTCTATACTCGTTGGCTTAGGCCATATGAAGTTGATACAATTTATGACAATGGTTTAGTAAAACTCTATACTATGATAAGGATCAAACCCCTCTCATGGACAATGGTCATCAATTATGGTTATATTAGAAGCCATTATCTAAGGATTCCTTCATCAAATATCTTGCCAAGTAATAAGAAATGGAGGATGTTGGTGCAATGACTATGTTACTTGCACCTATAACTATTTGATTTTTATGATGTTTTTAATAAAACCATTGAATACTAAATATGTATAAAAAAAAAGGGCTTGAATAAATCTAACGGTGAAAACCTGTTTTATGTACCATTAGACTTTGGGCTATTAGAAAACTAGTCTCTCACTGACACTCCTTATCAATAAATAACTATAATTATGAAAACCCTTTGGGTGCAATTAGATATATTTTTTTCGAAAAATAATTCACTAACAAATAAAATATGAGAAAGAAAACAAATCTTCACAACACTCAATTTGAAATTTCAGTTTTTCTAACTTTTGTTGTTTGAATGAGTTTTTCCAATTTTTGACTCAGACACTTATGATTTACTACATGGTATAGATAATGTTCCAGTAACATTTTTTGATGCTACACATCTTATTCCATCATCATTTTCTGATGATATGGATATCATTTCCACTAGCCTTTTAAAAGTCTATATATATTGGTTTCCTGTAACATTTATCATGGGTACAAATCCTACTTTGAGTGGCTACAAAATGATATATTGTGGTACCTGTTAGCACATGAAATGCAATGGAGTTTAATTCCATCTCATCTTTTAGTTTTATTTTGGTTTTGTTTGAACACAATACAAATGGTCTTTTGAAGACATGTGTCAGGTCTTAGTCATTTGGGTCACTTATTTACAACTCAAGGTTGAGTTTGATTGAGTCATGGTTAAGGTAATTTGAGCATCATTTTGAGTAATTAGTGAGTGGTTAATCTTGGTTAATGCATAGTCAAGTTGATCAAGTCACATGGTTATCATAGAGTGTTGTTGTCATCATTTGAAAAGGGAAAGTCTAAAGGTTAGTTCATTATGTTTTAAAGAGTCTTGAGGGTATGTTATGTCCTATACAAAGGGTTACCTAGGACTTCAAAATAAAATTTGTACCTTTATGTATTGTAACCAATCAAATTGAATTTCACTACAAAAGTTCCTAACATTTTGCAGCGCCACACTATTAATTGCCAAATCGCTGTAGAATCATCCCATCCTCATAACGATTTGTAATAATAAGTATTAGGCATGGGAGTTAGTGGTGTATCGGTCTCAAAGTAATGTAATTATGATTTATTATCAAAAGTGGGCTCTTGGATCGTTCTGCAGTCATCAAATAGTTTAAACTTCCCTCGCTACAAAAATCCTTATTCGTTGCCAAAACTTTGTTTCTGCCCAATGTTTCAAAATTATTGCTCTTAGATGATGTTAAGACCCTAATTACTAATCATACCTTTCATACTATCAATATTATACTACTCCAGTCCTATCCCTTACCATATTCTTGTTTGCTACAGAAAATTCAGCTCACTGCAAAATTCCACTCGCTACTGAAACCTTGTTTCTTGACTAAACCTTAATGCTATGATAATTCTTGTATACTGCTGAATTTTGTTGCTATCTAAGCTCTCCCCATTCATATTATCCTAATATTGAAAAACATGGAACCTAAAAATCAAAATAAGAAGACATACAAGGGAGGCGAGATCATGAGGTTTTAACCTCATGATATGCAGTTGTTGAATTCAAACCCCATCTTTAGAGAATATTTTCAAAGAGTGGGATGCCTCACTTTTTGTGAAAATTTGTAGGGAGGCCACATGTAAGTAGCAAAGCAGTTCACCATGAATTTTGATGGGGTAAAAACAAGAGTTGGGCCATTGGAATTTCATGTTACAGAGAAAACTATTGCAATAGATACAAAAATACATTTGCAAGGTGAGAAATGGTTCAAGGGGATGGCCCTAGACCCTGCATACACTAATGAATACCTTAATCCAGAGTATCATAATGAAAACCTATCAAAATGAGTGCCAAGGAATCATATGATAGATCATTATGACAAGATTCTAAGAGTGATTCAACGATATTTTACTTGTGAAGGGCGCTTCAACATGGTTTAACAGTATCAAATCAAAATCCTTATGCATTTCACTTGTAATAAATCTCTCAATATACCTTTTTACCTTTATATAAGTTTGGGGAAGATGGCTAACAAAGTGCAAGAAAATTCTAAGCAGATTGAACACTATGTCTTTCATTTTGGCCTCATAAAGGTCCTGGTCCTAGAAGAACTTAGAAAAACAAATGGAGAGTGTGATTCATTTTTGTATACAAAAGGGTTTAGTCCAAAGGATTCTATCTCTCCACCATCTAAAAGGAGTACCCTTTCTGCAATTGATAAGGAAACCTATAGCAGTACAAAAAGAAAAAGATGTAAATATAAAGAGCAACAACCAATCATAGTTGAAACCCTCGAATCTTCAGCTGAAATATTTCTCAACAAATAATCTAAGAAGAAAAAAGGGTATAAAAGCATTAGAGTAGGGTATGATGAATATTGAAGATGTTGCAGAGACCCCTGACAGTAATAAAAGTAAGATGCAAGGAAGAAAGCTTGAATTCGTTGCTGAAGCAGTGAAAATTATAAAACCTAGAAAACCTTTGATTAGGTCAGCATTGAAAAATCTAGCTCTTGTAGATGAAGGTGCAACTGAGCTTCATATTCATGATGAAACTGAAGAAATTGTAGAGGTGAAAGTATCATCAGGTAAAAATGTAATGTTTAGTCAAGAGGTATCTGTGAAGGAAAAACCTAGTAGACCTATGACCCGATCATCAACAAGAAATTTGACCTATAATGAAGAGATTAGATATAAAACAACTATTCATCATGAGCCTGTAAAACTTATTGAAGTTTAGTCCCCATATGAAGAAATTTATTTGAGATTCAAGAGACTCAGGAACTGGCTCAAGGAAGCACAAGCTGTAATTGTGCAGTTAAGAGAGGAAAATAGACAAATGAAGACCAGAATAGAAGAACACTTGGACTCATGTGAGGAGGATTTAGGAAATAGTAAAATTATGGTTAAAAGGTCCCTACCATTGCATAGGAAAATCAAGAACTTGTACCAACATAATAAATTTTTGCAAGCATAAAATAGGGTTGGTTGTGGAGCATGATTATCTTCCTGATTCAAAGGTTTTTGTTTTAAGTCGTGTTTATACCCCATGAAGACTGTACACCCGTCCATACGGGGGGTTGTAGGGGGTATTTTCTCCCTTGCGGGATCCGGGGGATAGTGGGCCCTTGGTGAGGGTTCGGGGGCGAAGCCCTTGAAGGAAAATTTTCCTTGTAAATGTATATTGTAATTTCATAGTCAATATTGACTGTTCATCATTAAGTCATAGATCCGACGATAGAGATTATGTTAGGTTTTTTTTTCTGAGAAGGCAACCCTCTTTTCCTATGAGGGAATTGTATTGCGACTATGGGTTATCGTGGATATTGTATTCTGAAAGAGGAGACTGTGAGGAAAAGAAGAGGAAGTTAAAACATGTGTGTTGTAGGTTGTATCCCTTCATTTTGCTGGATAATAACAAGGAAGGACCTAGAAATTTATCTGGTGGATGTAGCCCACACTGGGTGAACCACATATATCTGTTTCTCTATTGTATTGTGTATCTTATGTGTTTTATTTCCGAATTTGTTTTAATCTATTACTCTGCAATCCTGCTTTTTTCTAACAACTGGTATCAGAGAGAAAGGTAACTTGTAGGAAAAGAGGGTTCCTGGTTCGAGTGGGAGCAATGTTGGAAGATGGAAAGTTTAGTGTCGAGAAATTATTTATATCATAAGTATATATTCCTACCATTGGGTGGAATAAAAAATAATTTTATGGACATGAAGGATGAATAATGGGAGGTTCTTGACAGAAAGGCACTAGGAATGATATAGTTGAGCCCGACAATGTCGATTTCTTTCAGTATTTCAAAAGAAAAGACAACAAAGGAGATGATGGATGCACTGTCTAAACTGTATGAAAAACCCTGAGTGTCCAATAAGGTATTTCTAATGAAGATATTATTTAATATGAAGATGTCAGAAGGTGGGTCTGTTGCAGATCATTTAAATGAATTTAACAAGGTTACTAATCAACTAAGTTCTATAAAAGTGGACTTTGATGATGAGGCCAAGGATCTTCTAATATTGTGGTCATTGCCATAAATCTTGAATGATTTGTTCATGGATGTAAGTAACTTTGTCTCTGGTTCAAACACTCTAAATTTTGATGATGTTGTTGGTGTTATACTTAGCGAGGAAATGCGACGAAAAAACACATGTGAGACATCAGGTAATGCATTGACTGTGGAAAGACAAAAAGAATTGAGGAAAGGGCTCTGGGAACTGTGGGAATTCTAGGAAGGGAAGATCCAAATCCAGACTGGGAAAGATAGAGTGTTGGAATTGTGGGAAGAAAGGACATCTGAAGAAAGACTGCAGATCTCCAAAGAAACAAAGAGATGGACAATAAGAGAAAAATCAAGAAGCAAATGTAACAGATGATGTGTTACAATATTCTTTGATTCTTTCTGTAGATAATATTTTTGAGTCTTGGGTAGTAGATTCATGGGCTTCGTTTCATGCCACACTCGATAGGAAACATTTTCTAGATTATGTTCAAAGTGATTTTGGACATGTTCATTTGGGTGATGATGCACCATGCAAAATTGTTGGAATGGGTAAGGTACAAAAAAAGAAAAAGAATGGAAACCAATGGTTATTGAAAGAGGTAAGAAATGTACCCGATCTAAGGAAAATTCTAATTTCAACATGGCATTGGAAAGTGAAGGTTTTATATATGTATTTAAAGATAAGGTGTGGAAGGTCACGAAAGGATAATTGGCGATAGCAAAAGGAGAGAAGGTAGGTACATTGTATTTATGTACTGGTAATACTGACTCTTCTATCTCTTTAGCTTCTACAAGAGTGGATACAACACTATGGCATCATAGGATTGGACACATGAGTGAGAAAGGGATACATATACATCACAAAATAAATTTGTTGCCCGATATTAAACAAATTAATTTGGATTTATATGAGCACTATGTTTATGGAAAACATAAGAGAGTTAGATTTCCCAGAGTTGGAAAAGTAAAGAAGAGTGAAAGATTAGAGCTTGTGCATACAAATGTATGGGGACCAAATCATGTATCATCTCTTTGTGGATCTCGTTATTATGTTACTTTTATTGATGATGCAACTAGAAAAACTTGGGTTTATTGCATTTGACAAAAATCTGATGTTTTTGATACTTTTAAGAAATGGAAAGATTTGGTTGAGAATGAGACACGAAAAACATTGAAGTGTCTCAGATCAGATAATGGAGGTGAATATTGCAGCAAGGAGTTTGATTATTATTTTTCATACCATAGGATTCGTAGAGAGAAGACAATTCCAGGAACACCACAAGAAAATGGTGTGTCAGAAAGGATGAACATGACCATCATGGAGCATGCAAGGAGCATGAGATTGCATGCAATATTTCCCTTACAGTTTTGGGCAGATGCTGTAGATATTGTTATTTACTTGATAAATAGAGGACCTTCAAGTTCTTTGGATGGTGGAATTCCATAGGAGGCATGGACAAGTAAAAAGGTAAAGTATTCATTTATGAAGACTTTCGGTTGTGAAGAATTTGTCCATATTGATAAAGAAAATAGAACAAGCCTGAAGCAAAATCCAAGAAGTGTACATTTATTGGATACGGTGTTAATGATTTTGGTTATCGCTTATGGGATTATGAAAATCACAAAATAATTAGGAGTAGATATGTCATATTCAATGAGAAGGTCATGTATAAAGACCAGTTGTAGAGAAGGAAACATGATGAAGAAAACCATAATATACAGTGCTTGATGAGATCACTGAAAAATAAATTCCAAAGGTACCAGAAAATCAAAAGGTACAACAACAAGAGTAATAGGTACCTCAAACTCTTGCAAATGTTGTTAGAAGATCTACCAGGTTAAGTATAACCCTTGAACAATACTCTCCTTCATTGTACTATTTATTGTTGACTGATTTTGGTGAACCAAAACGTTATGAAGAGGCAATGTAGGTAGACACTAAAAGGAAGTGGGATAAAGGAATGAAAGAGGAAATGGATTCCTTGGTAAATAAACAGACTTGGGACTTGGTTCAGTTTCTTGCAGGAAAAAGAGCATTGCAGAATAAATGGGTTTACCAGTTGAAGGAAGAAGATGGAGGAAAAAAATTATACAAGGATAGACTTATTGTAAAGGGGTTTGCACAAAAGAAAGGTATAGATTTTGATGAAATATTTTCTCATGTTGTTAAAATGACTTCAATTAGGACTATTTTAAGTCTCGTGGCAGTAGAATATTTGCATCTTGAACAATTAGATGTAAAAACAACTTTTCTCCATGGGGATTTGGATGAAGAGAGTTATATGCAACATCCACATGGGTATGAGGACAAAGGGAATAAACATTTTGTATGGAGGTTGAAGAAGAGCTTGTATGTCCTAAAGAAAAATCCAAGGTAGTGGTATTTGAAGTTTTATAGTTTTATGATAGAACAAGGTTATAGTAGATGTCATTCTGATCACTGTGTTTATTTTAAAAGGATAGAAAATGGAAGCTATATTATCTTGCTATTGTATGTAGATGACATGTTTGTTGTAGAGTCTAGTATGCATGATATAAATGTGCTCAAGAAGAAATTAGCTAATTCATTTGCGATGAATGATTTGGGTGTTGCAAAGAAAGTCCTTGGTATGAGAATAACAAGAGACACAAAAATCGCAAATTGACATTGTCTCAGGGTGAGTACATAGAGAAGGTGTTGGAGAGGTTTAGAATGAAGAATGCAAAACCAGTTAGTGCACCTTTGGCCAACCATTTTAAATTAACCAAGGAAATGTGTCCCAAGACACGAGAGGAGATAGAATACATGTCCAAGGTCCCTTATTCATCAACAATTGGCAACTTGATGTATGTGATGATTTGCACAAGACTAGATATTGCACATGTAGTGGGAGTTGTGAGAATGTATATGAACAAGCCAGGTAAAGAACTTTGGGAGGCAGTAAAGTGGATTCTCAGGTATTTGAGAGGTACTTCTAGTCATGCATTATGTTTTGGAGGTTTAGACACTGTTCTATAGGGATATGTTGATTCATATATGGAAGGTGATAAATATAGCAGGAGGAAAACTACATGGTATGTTTTTACTATAGGTGGAACAACAGTAAGTTGGATTTCAAAACTACAAAAGTGTGTTTCACTTTCAACAATAGAAGTAGAGTATGTTGTTGCTACAAAGGCTAGTAAAGAAATGATTTGGTTACAAAGGTTTATGGAGGAATTGGGAAAGAAGATGGAGAATAACATGTTGTACTGTGACAGTGAGAGTGCCATTTATCTTGCAAAGAACTCATCTTTCCATACTAAGACTAAGCATATACAAATCAGGTACCATTTCATACAATCCATCTTGGAAGATGGACAACTGAAGTTGGAAAATATACATACTATCCAAAATCTTGCAGAAATGTTAACAAAGGGAGTAAACAGGGAGAACCTGAGTTCCTTCTTAGTTTCAGTTGGCCTTCAAGAATGAAGGTGATGATGAGAAATTTTCCAGGTCCAAGGTGGATCATAGTTCAGTAGGTACAACAACAATGGATTTGTTGTGATTAGTCTCCAAGTGGGATATTGTTGGTTGTGGAGCCTGATTATCTTCCAGATTAAGAGGTTTTTGTTTTTAGCCGTGTTTATACGGCCCCATGAAGATTGTACACCCTAGAATTCAAGGGGGCGCTTTCCCACCTTGTGGGGTCTGTGGGTAGCATCCCCCGAAGGAAAAATTTCCTTGTAAATGTATATTGTAATTTCATAGTCAATCTTGAGCATTCATCATTAAGTTACATATATGACGATAGATATTATGTTAGGGTTTTTATCCCTAGAAGGAAACCATTTTTTCTTATGAGGAAATTGTATTGTGGTTGTGGGTTATCGTGAATATTGTATTATGAGAGAGGAGACTATGAGATAAAGAAGAGGAATTTACAACGGGTGTGGTTTAGATTGTATCCCTTCATTTTGATGGATAATAACAAGGAAGGACCTAGAAATTTCTCTGGTGGACGTATCCCACACTGGGTGAGCCACATATATTTGTGTCTCTATTGTATTGTGTATCTTCTGTGTTTTATTTCCACATTTGTTTTATTTTATTGCTCCGCGATCTTGTTTTTTCTAACAAATATGATTTTGAAAGAGGAACTACATTAGTTAAAGGAAGAAGTTGCAAATATGAATTTGGATGTGTTGGCTCAAGTGGCAGTGGAATGACTTAGAAACACTAAGGGAATATCCATTTTTGTTTTAAAGGTCTGCTCATATTTTGAAATTGATAACTTAATATGAAACACTAATTTTGATAGCTTACTGGCAGGCATGGATAATATCTAGGGTCTTAGAGCTTCTCCTCTTGAATTGGTTTTTGGAACATGAAGTATATATGGTATTATCTAATGACATCAGATGCAAAGAAAAAAATATCTAAATATCTTGCACACATCCAAAACCAATTCATCAATTTTTTGAAGAAAGTTAGAAACAAAGATTTCACAGCGAGTTCATCAGTTTGTTGCGAAAGTGTTGGAAATGGAGTTTTTGCAACACATGGTCATTGGTTCGCTGCGAAAGTGCACAATTAGTTCATATTCGAGTTTGTCTCAACTCTCGTCTAGATGTATCGTTCCAAATCACTATGAATACTTGCAGGATCAAATAATTTGTTATTGAATCACATGGATTTGATGGGATTTGAATGCATTAATTGATCTAGGAACAAAACCCTTGAGAATAGGAGTTAGTTTTGATTTATGTTGTTATCGTTGTAACAAATTCCTAAGATAAGGGAATCATATGTAACCACTTCTTATCGAATTCATTCGAGTATGCATGGTGGGAAAAACTATATATCCAAGTAGTTTTGATGATGAAAGGGATCAAGTGATGATAAATTGAGTCTTATACTCTTATTTTGATTTTGAAGTTTCAGACTCGGTGTATCTAGATTTGGGGATTCTAATGCAATTGAAGATCAACTTTTGTTGTTTCCAACCTATTATTTATCTTCTTCTTTAATGGAGTGTTGTTTATGCATGATTCATCTACATTTTATTTTATAGGATGTGCAGTAAATGATTTGTTTCATATGTTGTGAAGTTTCTCTATTCAAGTATTCTATATTTCGAAATTAGGAGGTTCCTAGTTTATGAAAATTTCTTTAGTAAGTGAGCCAATTGAGTTGGAAGTGAGATTGTCTGATTTACTTCAGTGTAATTCTACATTTTCTTCTGTTCATTTTGTTAAATATTTGTTGATTGGAGGTTGTCTTATCCCTTTCATGCTGGAGCATAGTTCCTTTTTATTTTATGAGTTGGAGTGAGTCTCATACTATATCAGTCTGATCCATTATAAAATTTTAAACATTCATCCATTAATCTTAATAGTTTGATGGGTACTGGGATTATCCTTGTAGAAGTCTAAGGGTGACTCCTGGTGCTAACATTTTTGGCACCATTGCCAAGGATCGAACCTGGTTCACTTGTGTGAAAGGCGAGAATTATCACCACTATACTAAGATAAGGGTAATCCCATGTAACCACTTCTTATTGAATTCCTTAGAGTATGCATAGAGGGAGAGACTATATATCCAAGTTGTTTTGATATAACCATAGTTGAATTCGACTATGGATATATCAAAACAACTCAGATATATAATATCTCCCTCTATGCATACTCTAAGGAATTCTATAAGAAGTGATTACATAGGATTTTCCTTATATTAGTATAGTGGTGAGTATTCCCTCCTGTCATGTGGGTGACCCGAGTTCGATCCCCAACAATGGTGCCAGAAATTTTAGAACCAGGAGTCACCCTTAGACTACTACAAGGATAATCCCAATACCCATCATACTATTAATATAAATGAATGAATGTTTAAACTTTGATAATGGATCAACCTGATATAGTATGAGACTCACTCCAACTCATAAAATGAGCAGGAAATATGCTCCAACAAGAAAGGACTAAGACAACCTCCAATCAACACATATTTAACAAAATGAACATAAGAAAATGTAGAATAACACTAAAGTAAATCAGACAATCTCACTTCCAACTCAATTGGATCACTTACTGAAGAACTTTTCATAAACTAGGAACCTCCTAATTCAAAAATATAGAATACTTGAAGAGAGAAACTTCACAATATATGCAACAAATCATTTACTGCACATCCTGCAAAATAAAATATAGATGAATCATTCATAAACATCACTCCATTAAAGTAGAATATAAAGAAGATGTTGCAAAGAACAAAAGTTGATCTTCAATTTCATTAGAATCCTCAAATCCAGATACAAAGAGTCTGAAACTTCAAAATCAAAATAAGAGTATAAGCCTCAATTTCTCATGACTCAAACCATTTCATCACCAAAACTGCTTGGATATATAGTCTATCCCCCTCTGAATTCTCTAAGGAATTCAATAAGAAGTGGTTACATAGGATTCCCCTTATCTTAGGAATTTTTTACAAAGATAACAAAAAAAATCACAACTAACTCCTAATCTCAAGGGTTTTGTTCCTTGATCAATTAATGCTTTCAAATCCCATCAAATCCATGTAATTCAATAGAAAAATATATGATCCTTCAATTCGTCATGGTGATTTGGCACGATCCATCCATCTGGCAGTTGAGAGAAAATCGAATCTGAATTGATTGTGCACTTTCATAGAGAACTGATGACCATTTGTTGAAAAAACTCCATTTCCAGCACTTTCACAACGAGCTGATGAACTCACTGTGAAATCTTTGTTTCTGACTTTCTTCAAATTTATGACTTGGTTTTGGCTATGTGCAAGCTATTTAGTTATTTTGGCCTATGCATTTGATTTCATTAGATAATACCATATATACTTCATGTTCCAAAAACCAATTCAAGAGGAGAAACTCTAAAACCCTAGTTGTTATCCATGGCTACCAGTAAGCTGTCAAAATTAGGGTTTCATATCAAGTTATCAATTTAAAAATATGAGAAGACCTTTAAAACAAAATGGATATTCCCTGGATGTTTCTAAGTCATTCCACCACCACTTGATCCAACACATCCAAATTCCTCTTTGCAAATTCTTCCTTTAGTTGATGTAGCTCCTCTTTCAAAATCCTATTTTCTACTTGCAAAACTTTATTCTACTGGTACAAGTTCTTGACCTACCTATGCAGTGGCAGGGACCTTTTAACCATACTTTTACTGTTTCCTGAAGCCTCCTCACACGAGTCCAAGTGTTTTTCTATTCTGGTCTTCATTTGTCTATTTTCCTCACTTAATTACACAATTAGAGCTTGTGCTTCCTTGATCTGGTTCCTGACTCTCTTAACTCTCAAATTACTTTCTTTAGATGGGGACTGAACTTCAATAAGTTGTACATAATTATGGTGAATAGGTGTTTTATATCTAATATCCTCATTATAGGACAAATTTCTTGTTGTTTATATGGTCATAGGTTTACTAGTTTTTTCCTTTGCAGATACCTCTTGACTGGACATTACCTTTTTACCTGATGAGACTTGGACCTTTACAATTTCTTCAATTTCATGATGAATATGAACCTCAATTGCACCTTCATCTACAGGATCTAGCTTTTTCTAGTCAAAGGTTTTCTAGGTTTTGGAATTTTCATTGCTTCAGTAATGAATTCAAGCTTTCTTCCTTGCATCTTACTTTTCTTACTGTCAGGGGTCTTTGCAACATCTTCAATATTCATCATTCCCCGCTCTAATGATTTTTTACCCTTTTTCTTCCCCTTAGATTCTTTGCTGAGAAAGATTTCAGTTGTAGATTCATGGGTTTCAACTATGACTGGTTGTTTCCTTTTATCTTTACTTCTTTTTCTTTTTGTACTACTATAGGTTGCCTTATCACTTGCGGGTATTCCTTTTATATGGTGGAGAGATAGAAGCCTCTGCACTAAACCCTGTTGTAGAAAAAAAGGAATCCCACTCTCCATTTGTTTTTCTAAGTTCCTCTAGGACCAAGAGATTTATGAGGCCAAAATGAAAGAAATTGTGTTCAATTTTCTTAGACTTTGCTTGCAATTTTTCAGCCACCTTCCCCAAACTTATTTAAATGTATAAAGGAAAATTGAGAGCTTGCTTACCAGTGAAATGCATAAGGAGTTTGATGTGATACTGGTAAACCATGTTGAAGCGGCCTTCACGAATAAAATATTTTTGAATCACTCTTAGCAGCTTGTCATAATGATATATCTTATGATTCCTTGGCACTCCTTTTGGCATGTTTTCATTCTAATACTCTAGATTAAGGTAATCATTACAATATGCAAGGTCTAGGGCCATCCCCTTGAACTATTTCTCACCTTGCAATGGTATTTCTGTAGCTGCTGCAATAGTTTTTTATGTAACTTGAAATTCTAATGGCCCAACTCTTGTTTTGACCTCATCAAAATTCATGGCGAGCTGCTTGGCTACTTCCATTTGGCCTCCTTGCAACTTTTCACAAAAAGTGAGGCATCCCACTCTTTGAAAATATTCTCTGAAGATAGGGTTTGAATTCAATAACTGCATATCATGAGGTTCAAACCTCACGGTCTCGCCTACCTTATACGTCTTCTTATTTTTCTTTTCAAGTTCCATGTCTACCAATATGAGGGTAAGATGAATGGGGTGAAATTATATAGCAGAAAAATTTAGCAGTATACAAGAATTATCAGAGCGTTAAGGTTTAGTCAAGAAACAAGGTTTCAGTAGCGAGTGGAATTTTACAACGAGTTGGATTTTCTGTAATGAACAAGAATATGGTAAGGGATATGATTGGAGTGTAAAAATATCGATAGGATGAAAGGTATCATCAGTAATCAGGGTCTCAACATCATCTAAGAGAAATACTTTTGAGACTTTGGGTAGAAACATAGTTTTGGCGGTGAATAAGTATTTTCGCAGTGAGGGAGGTTTAAATTGTTTGACGACTACAGCATGATCCAAGAGCTCACTTTTGATAATAAATCATAATGATATGAATTTGAGACCAGGACACCACTAACTCCCATGCCTATGATTACAAACCATTATGAGGATGGTATGATTCTACAACGATTTGACAGTTGACAATGTGGTGCTGCAAAATGTTAGGGACTTTTACATCAAACTTCATTTTGATTGGTTACAAGACATAAAGGTACAAATTTGATTTTGAAGGCCTAGGTAACCCTTTGTACATGTGTTACACATAAAAATTCTTCACTTCGATAATGTACCATTATCATTGTTGCAAGTGTCGCACTTTTGTAGCAAGTGTCGTAAATGTCACATTTTCGTTCTGCATATGTCGCATTATGAATGACACCATGGAGACACTTGATACATCCTCTAAGACATGTTAGAATGTGAAAACATATCATTTGGAAATCTAAGAAAAAAAATTTTCCTTGAGAAATGGTCATCTTAACAAACTTTTGGAAGATCAACACTCCCCTACTCACATGTAGGGAGCGTTAGTGCTCCTTTTCCACCTAGCAGGAAGTGCTACGACGCTCTGTTTCCAGTTTTGAGGGAGCGTCGATTGGTTGAGAGGATCATGGGAAGAAATCCCCATTATATCTAAGTACATCTAGAAATGATCTGAATTGGTTTGGCTCGAATCCAAGCTTTAGGCTGCATCTAAGGGAGATGCCACAATTTATGGAGTCATATCCTCAACTTATTCCAAAGATAACTAAGGTGGTTGAGCCTCTGAAAGCCTATAAAAGGAGGCATTATCATGGTGAAAAGGGGGAGAATATCAGAAAAAATTATTGTCACTCTAATCATGGATCTTTTGAGAAAGGGGTTGGACAAAGAGGACTTAGAGAGGTTGTTGCAACTACATATACAGATTGTAAGTTCCTTGTAATGTTCTCATTAATATATGCTTGGCCTATTTCCTTCAAGTTTGTGTATGATTGCATATGCTTGTCTTTTGTTGATAGATTTAGTTTAAACTAATATTGGTAGAATAAGAAGCATGAACTGTATTTTTTGTCTATTGGATTGCAGATCTCATTAAAGAGATTGAATATCAAGTTCATCCTGGACTAAGCAAGGACAAGCTTCAGAAAAAGGTACATCATACTTTCTTCCTCTTTTCCCTTTGACTAGTTTAACTACATTTAAAGGAATGTTAGTGTCCAATGTTAGCATCTTTCTGTATTGGTAATAGGGGTCTAGGATCCAAGAGGATATTCACCTATCCGCAAGGGAATTTCCCTACAACAACATGACATAACATACCCTAAAGACTCTTTAAAAAATAATGAACTAACCTTTAGACTTTCCTTTTCAAATGATCACAACAAGACTCTATGATAACCATGTGACTTGATCAACTTGAGTATGCCTTAACCAATATTAACCACTCACTAATGACTCAAAATGATGCTCAAATGACCTTAACCACGACTCAATCAAACTCAACTTTGAGTTGTAAATAAATGACCCGAATGACTAAGACCTGACACATGTCTTCAAAAGACTAGTTGTATTGTGTTCAAACAAAACCAAAATAAAACAAAAATATGAGATGGAATTAAACTCCAGTGCATTTCATGTGCTAACAGTACCTTTCATGTATGTGGTCATATTTCCATCAAATAATGCATGCCCTTCCATCTTTTCGGGATGCTCCATATTTTCCTGTACAGTGTTCTTTGATGGTGGATTGCCTCGTTAGGATTTCCATGATGTTGTAGACAATCCAATTCTTCTTTAGACCACCAAGGATTATATCTTGGGTAAGTACATATATGTTTCAACTCTTCCTAATGGTTTCTTAGTTTCAATGAATTCAATGAATCTCTTTCTAAAATAAAATGTGAGCCTTATATTCACACTCTTGACTTTTCTAACTGCCATTGAATTCCCTTTTTTCAAGGATGAAATATCACTTCAATTAGGGGGATTTTTCCATGTCACTTCATGTCATCTGAAGGCCATGTAATTTTATGGCATACCATATCTAGTGTGGCCAAATATGATTATTCCCTATCATTTCAATTTTTGGCATTGTATTTGAACTGACATCATCGTTACCTCCCATTATGAAAAATCTTACCATATATGTGATGTGTTATTCTCTATGTGCCACCATTCCTTTACTAATTTGGATCATTACTCATTCACCACCCTCCTCATTGATTTCATTGTTTCTTTCTATTTCAAGTTGCCACTAAACATTTGTTCCCATGAAATCTATAATGGGGGGTTCGACCGTGCAACATGAAATAGTAGGGATTGATATCCTGTGAACCAACCCAGAGGCAATGAGGATTTTTCAAGAGGTTGGATGGTTGAATTATTTTGAGTGAATACATGGGTTTTGTATTTAAATTTCCTTTGAATTCACTTGAACATTTAGGCTATCATCCTTTGTGGTAAGAGGGATTTGTATTTGAGTCACAAAATCCGGTATTTCTTGAGTCACAAGCCTACCAATGGAGGGAGAAATATGGTTTGAAAAACATACCATGGTCAACAATACTTGCTTGGAATTTATGGTCAAATATGAATTCATGGATGCATATGAAAGGGGGTTAAGTGATCATCACTGAGACAACCTTGGTTTGAGATTGTGTACTATATTAAAAAATACCTCATTTGTGAAGGTTAGTATAGCTTGTTATTCATTTATCGTTTCAATCTCTAGACTCATAAGAGACATAATCACCTTATCGGTTTCCTATTTTTCCTACTCCAATATTTACAGCTAATGGTAAGAATGGTAAGGGAGAACAAGCATCTTGAAAGGATTTTATTCCATCATGGGTTAATTCAGTTGTTAGCTATGGATTCCCTTTCGTATCATGGTAGGACTTGGGATGAATTAATTCCAAGATGCAAACCAGATGTGGAAACAAAGGGAATACATATAGAGTTTGTAGAAGACATGCATGCAAAAAACGGGTTTGAAGTAGCAGAAGTGGGTCAACGTTTGGTTGAACTAGCATGCTCTAGCCACCAAAGGAATACAGATTTTGATAGTTATTTGTAGGAAAAAACCCCTTCTATGATCAAGAAGCATATCATGGGTAAATAAGATACCATTTAAAAAGGTTTTAAATAGTGAAGGACAAGATCAATCATGGTTGTGGAAGTTAGTGCTACAGAAGCTATTGCTGCTACAAAAGTTATTGCTCGAACAACTAAGCCTAAGAAGAATGAATCAATCTTAGAAGAATATATCACTACAAGGATTCCACCAATCAAGAAGAAGGGAATCAATCAATTATTTGGTAAGAATATTCATATGAATACCTTCTTGAAAAATAAACCATCTTATTCTAGGTTGTTGAAAATTAATATGAAATTAAGAAGGCTGAACAAGGGATTGCATAGAAAATTAGTTTTCGCTCAAGAAAACAAATAACACCTTATGTCCAAATTGAAATTAGACACCTTGATTCAAGCAATGGAATATAAACTTGAAGTGGAACAAAGGATATGTAAGTTGATGATGGTGGAGCATCCACCTTCAGATTCACATGAAAGTGGTTTTTATGATGAAAATGTTGAATTTGAGTATATCTTTGTTGATGTTGTTGAAGTTAATGATTTAAAAGATGTTATAGAACCTATTATCAAAGTGAATTTTGTAACTTAACCTATTGTTTATGGTGTTGCTACAAAACTCACTGGGATTTTTATTGCTACAGAACGAAAGGAGAAATAGATTATTATAGATCCTAAAGGTGAATTTATAAAGGAAAACATGACTGAGGTTGTTAAAGAAGTTTCTAAGTGAGCACACAAAGAGCGTATCTCAAAAACGTTGGAAAATACTATATAATTTTTGAAAGAGAGTCGAGTTAAAACCATAGAGGTTGTAGATGGAGTCTTAGAAGAAGGAAAACCTACAAAGGTCTTTGAAGGTGACGCTGATACCCCTTATGAGGAGGTACCCGAAGGTAGAGAAGAGGAAACAAATATACCTCCAATAGAAGGTAATGTTGTAGAATATTTTGAAGTCCTTCGATTACAAATTGAGTCATTTGGCCAATGTATCATTTCATTATGGGAGTGACACTATATCATCCATAGTCTATGGGGAGAGTGGGATGAATTGTTTTCTCAAAATATAGATAAAAGTGAATATTTATAGGTGAAGAGGTAGGGTATCTAAGAATCCCTACAAACTATTCAAGAGTTGATAGTCGAGTCACAACAAGTGAATTTGTATAAATAACATATGTGTCATCTTTCTCACGAAGCTCTCACATGTACTAGGTCCCCTTCACCTGTATATGCAATATTTATACATGATTAATGGTTATCATTCCAAATATGATATTTGGCCACAATTAAGCCTTGAAATGTCCTAATATTTGATCACTTTTGTAAAATATAATCTAATTGCAATGAGGTGTATCATAATTTGTTATGTGAATTGTATCAACATGAATTTTTGTTAAGTGTTCAAAGGAAATGAAACCTTAACCCCTTTGTAGGGAATGTACAATCAAAATACTTCACTGTTGAAATTACTAAGACAACTGAGAGGGGGGGGGTGTGAATCAATTGTTATTGTGCTTAAACAATTTTAAGTCTATTAAAACATTCTTAATCTTTCTTCAAATGATCATCAACATTATACAACATATGGACAGCAAAAGTAAAGAGTATCAGTCACACATAAGGTATACAAAGAGACATATTTTCATGAGGAACCCCATAAAGGGAGAAAACCTCTTCTTCTTCAAAATGATAGGAAGTCTTTTAAGTTCTGTACATCATCTATAATTGAGCACCAACTCAATGTGAGGCTGCTACCTCTGTTTTACAAGCTGCAACTTGTTTGAGAGCACCGAATCTCTTGTTTCTATAGCACCTACTAGAAGGAAGCACCAACTCCCCTAATGTTCCAGCACCAACTGGATGGAAGCACCAACTTCCAGTTAAACAAGCTCCAACCTCTATAACAGAGAACACTTGTTCTCCCCTGCACCACCTTGCCACCCTGGTTTCTCTGGCTGCAACCAGATGGAAGCTACAACTCCTTATATTCAAGCTCCCACTTGAACCTCTGAGGTCTACATTCCTCCCTAGCACCTCCCAAACACCCTGGTTTATGAATGAATAAACAAACAAACAACTACACAGATAAATCGATTCTTACCACTTCTTCTCTGTTTTGTAAATCTGGTCTTCTTCTAACTGTTCTGCAATTCCTCTCTTCCTTTGTCCGTTCTGCAATTCTTCTCTGCTTCAACTTGTTCTGTCATTCTGCTCCGTTTCAAATCTTTTCATCATCTGTTACTCTTCTCTGAGTTTTATATCACACTGCGCACATTTTCAATCTCACACTGCGCATATTTTCAGTCTCACACTGCGCATCCTGTGATTTTCCCTTTCTTACAGTTTAATTCATTTTTCGTCCAGAACAACCCTATGCACAATCTGTCTCTTCTTCTTTTGCACCGCGCCCGCAGCAGTTACACTTCGAATCTTTTAAGGCAAAAGAAAAACCGTCTCAGCAACTGAAATGCCAACCGATTAGAAATCATGAATCAATTTTCCTAAATGATTCGTAACTGATGAATTAACTGTGAGAGAGAACAGTAGCCCTCCGATCATATTCAAGTTTATCTGCACCGTTCGATGAACTTTATTAATCTTGCCTTTAAATCGGGTTTTTTCATTTCGGAATACTTGTGGCCAAGTGTCTCGACACTTCATGTCACGTTCTCTGAAGCTCTGATACAGAGCTTTTCTACACTAGATCCTTCCTCTATAAGACCATGGCCATGATCAAGCGCTTATGAAAAAAGTGCTTTTCGCGAATTCACCTTTCATGAGTCTGGAGATGAGTCATCTCGACTCTCCAAGTCATGATCCTCGAAACCCCGAGATGGAGTTGAGATCAACGGTCCACGATCTCGATGAATCTACGGTCCAGATTTCATCGTGAATTCGCATCTCACGATTCCTTCGATGGAGGTCCTTGTCACTCCAAGTTGCGATAAGAGAAACTCTAAAATGAAGCTTAGATCAATGGTCCACGCGTTCGATAAATCTACGGTCTAGATCTCATCGTGAATTCGCATCTCACGATTCCTTCGATAGAGTTCCTTTTCACTCCAAGTTGCGATAGGCAAAGCTCCGAGTTGAAGCTCAGATCAACGGTCCAAAACACATTGTGAATTGATAGCCGGGATTAAATCGTGATTTCGCATATCACGATTTCGATGGTTTTGTTTCTTACCTCTCCAAGTCGTGATAGGCGAAGCTCCGAGTTGGAGCTTAGATCAACGGTCCAAAACACATCGTGAATTGACAGTTGGGATTAAATCATGATTTCTCATATCGTAATTTTGATGGTTTTGTTTCTTACCTCTCCAAGTTGTGAGTCGCGAAACTCCGAAATGGAGTCGATGGTCTAGATCACACCTTGATCTGACGGCTGTGATTAAATCACGATTTTGCATATCATGATTTCAATGGTCATATTTCTTGCCTCTTCAAGACACGAGTCGTGAAACTCTGAAATGGAGTCGACGATCTAGATCAACAGTCCCAATCAACACTTGATCTGACGGTCATCGGGAACCTGCATCCAGAAAAAGAATTTGCGATCATCCTCCTTGAATTTCAAAATGTACACTCGCTCGGGGGTTTCCTGGACCTTTTCAAATACAACTTCATCTGGTAATACAATTTGATCAACTTCTACCACATTACTTGTTTGATTAATCCATTGAAAGTGCAACAAACCCTCATCTTCCCTGGCTACACGAACAAGTCCTTTTTGAGTATCTGGCACAACTCGTGTCCCCTCCAGAGACATCATTCCAGCTTGAAACTCCAGCATGATCTCCTAAAAATTGAATCGAAGACCATTGAACATTGGGTCGAGCCCTTCACCCAGCAACCATGAGTGCCAGACACGATAGTAATAGATTTGAAAGCTCTCGTTAGTTGAAGGGATGATGCATTACATCATATAGAATCCATTATGACCAAACCCTACAAACCCTTCCTGCAACGTCTTCTCATAATGCCCATCTATTTCATACTTTCTGTTCTCATGCCATCTACACTGTTGTACTTGCCATCAATGACAAGTATACAAGCATGTGCTGTCTGTTAAGGAGGTACTCGAAGGTAGAGAAGAGGAAACAAATATACCTCCAATAGAAGGTAATGTTGTAGAATATTTTGAAGTCCTTCGATTACAAATTGAGTCATTTGGCCAATGTATCATTTCATTATGGGAGTGACACTATATCATCCATAGTCTATGGGGAGAGTGGGATGAATTGTTTTCTCAAAATCTAGATAAAAGTGAATATTTATAGGTGAAGAGGTAGGGTATCTAAGAATCCCTACAAACTATTCAAGAGTTGATAGTCGAGTCACAACAATTGAATTTGTATAAATAACATATGTGTCATCTTTCTCACAAAGCCTTCACATGTACTAGGTCCCCTTCACCTGTATATGCAATATTTATACATGATTAATGGTTATCATTCCAAATATGATCTTTGGCCACAATTAAGCCTTTAAATGTCCTAATATTTGATCACTTTTGTAAACTATAATCTAATTGCAATGAGGTGTATCATAATTTGTTATGTGAATTGTATCAACATGAATTTTTGTTAAGTGTTCAAAGGAAATGAAACCTTAACCCCTTTGTAGGGAATCTACAATCAAAATACTTCACCTCATTTGTGAGCCACCAAATCTAGTGGGGTAAATATTTGTTCCATTTGGAGCACATTGAACAAAATGCCAAATGATGACATTTGCAATGAAAAGGCATGCCATAAATCCCATCATGGTCATACAAATTTCATAGGAATCAATATATCAACGTATGTGAGTTTTTTTGGGGGATTCACAATGAATTTCAGGGCAAAAAATTACACAAATGGGTTTTGCTAAAATTCAAGTCATTATAAATGCTATTTCACTGAATTAGCTTGATTATGTGTATCTTTGTCTTCCATACTATGTGATGTTTCCTTATTGGACATATTGTATGTAGTATCATCAATTTTTCACATGGATATTATCTTTCCTCATTGTGATCTTGGTTTCTCTTGGATGTACATTCAATGGCTATTTTAGTCTCATCAACAGATTGTGATCCTTGGAGCTCCTTTAGTTGAAAAACATACTTTAATGGCTCTTTCTTTTAGATTTTATCCCAAATCCTATTGGTTTTTTATATTCTCTGTAGTGGAAAATCAGTCAACCAAATGGCTAGTCAAGAATGATCGACTAGGTGATTGATCAAATGTATGGTAAATTCAATTCGATGGTTGAAAGATGATCGTCTGGATGGTCAATTGGTAGTTGACTGGAGGTTGATGTTATCCAATTGGAGGTTGATGTTATCCAATTGGAGGTTGAAAGGTGATCAACTATATGGTAAATTGGTATCCGACTGGAGGTTGAAAGGGGGTCAAATGAATGGTCAATTTATATCCAATTGGTATTCGAATGGCGGTCAAAACCAATGATATAATCTCAAGATTCATGGGATTGTAGCCAATCATCTTCATCGATATGTAACTATTTTTGGCTCCATGAATTAGGGATTTACATGTAGAATATGGCTATAAATAATGCATTATGTAATATTGTATAAAGGGTTGGTAACAGTTACTTGGTAGAGAGTGTGTTGGTCATGAAGAGGAATCCAAATTGGTTGTAGAGTTTTTCTTGTAATTACAAAAGAGAGTAGGACGATGAATTGGATTAGGTGTGGACCAATATTATTCATGTAAATATTTATTTGGCGAATGAATAAGACAACACAAGAGAAAGAGTCGCTCAAGAATTTTTGGTTTTCCTGGTTAATGGTTTTCAGGGTAAATCTATGTGTATTGTATGGGACTACCATTGTTTATTTTATGTTTTAATTATGTCTTCTCTCTCATGTTTGGTTTAGTTTCTCTACATTTGGTATCAGAGCAAGGTTGAGAAGGTATTGGATCTGAGCAGATTTGAAGAAGAGCAGATCTTAACTTTAGGGGGATGGCTTTGTCGATAAGGGTTCAAATTGTGCTTGGATCTGTACTAAAACTAGGTCCGGTGGGAGCTGTAAGGAAGTGGTTTGTGTTTGAAATAATGGCAAGTAGTTCTAGGATTGAGATTGAAAAATTTAATGGCTATAATTTTGAGTTATGGAAGCTTAAAATGGAAGATCTCCTTGTAGATCGAGAATAGTTGGTCACTGTGGATCCTAGAACAATTGTGATGGGTGTTTAGAAGGAATAATGTGAGAAACTTGAAAGGAAGGTAAGGAGCATGATTCAACTTTGTCTTTCAGATTCAATATTGTTGAATGTATGAGGTGAAGACACTGTAAATAAATTGTGGGATAAGTTGGGGAACTTGTACTTGTCAAAATCCATGGTAAACAAGTTGTTTCTTCAGAATAAATTATACCTTATAAGGATGAGTGAAGGTAGCTCAATAATATATCACTTGAATGCATTCAAATATATTATAAGTCATCTATTTTCTCTGGATATTGAAATCACTAAGGAGGATAAATGTATCAGTATATCGTTTTCTTTTCCATATTCACGGGATAGCCTAGTCGTGGCTATTGGGAGTAATTCAACCACATTAATTCTTGAAGATGTGGTTTCATCTATGTTGTCAAATAAAATGAGGCAGAAGAATGTGGAAGGATCGACCAAGGATGCCTTGATGGTGAGAGGTCGACCAATCGACAGAGGAAGAGGTAAATTATCTGGTAGAAAGACTAAATGTAAGGGTAGATATAAATCCCTGGTTTATTCGACGAGAAAATGTTGGAAGTGTGGTAAACTTGGGCATAAAAAAAGGGACTGCAAGTCGAAAGAGACTAAGAAAAGTCAAGGATACTAGGAGAAGTAGTCAATTGAAAGAAATCATTCTCTAGATGAAGGAGGGGACATGTATTTGGGATTTACTAGTACATAGTCAGATCAAGATGTTTAGTTCATCAACTCACGTGGATATTTTCATATGACACCTCACAGGGAATGGTTCTGTGAATACGAGAAGTATGAAGGAGGAGATTTATTCTTGGGAGATTATTCGACAACCAAAATTATTGGACTAGGTAGAGTTTGACAATTGCTAAAGGATTGGAGGAGGAGACCACTTTCAGGTGTGCTACATATTCCAGGTCTTGCAAGAAATCTAATATTTATCAGCAAAATGAGTGATGCAGGTGTGCACACTATATTTGAGAAGGATTCATGGAAAATGGTCTAGGGAGCGATGGTATTAATGAGAAGAGTTTAGATTGGAACCCTGTAAAATGTTTTGGAGAGTGTCGACTTGAATGGATCCAACAATACAATTGTTCTTAAGACCGACTCGATTATTCATCGTCTAATCGAATCGATCATGTTATGGCACCAAAGGATGGGACATATTAGGGAAAAGGGTCTTCAAGCTATGCATAACAAAGGTATAGTTGAAGGTTTCCCTGGTTTTTCTTTGGAAGTTGATTTTTATGAACATTACATATATGGAAATTAGAATCATGTGAGATTCCCATATGGGGCTACAAGGGAAAAATGGAGTCTGGAATTAATACATAGTGATGTGTTTGGGCCTTTACCAATTCCATCACTAGGAGGATCTATGTATTATGTCTTCTTCATATATGATTTCTCCAGGAAGATAGGGTTGTATTTCCTAGTAAAGAAATATGAGGTTTTTGGTAAGTTTAAAGAGTTTAAATATCTTGTGTAAAACCAAAGAGATAAGAATATTAAGGTGTTTATAATTGACAATGGAGGTGAATTTTGTGGTAAGGAGTTTGAATAGTAATGCAAAAAATGTGGCATAGCATGCAAAATTACCACTCCATATACCCCTCAGTAGAATGGAGTTGTTGAAAGAATAAATAGGATGTTCATGGAAAAGGAAAGGAGCATGCTCAATGGTGTTGGGATAACACAATAATTTTTGGTAGAGGTAGTTGAAACTTCCCATTATCTGGTAAATAAATATCCTTTATCAATGCTATTCAACATGAATCCACATGAGCTATGGTTTGATAAGAATCCTTCTCTCTCACATCTCATATTTTTTGGCTATGATGTATTTGTGTATGTTCCCAAGGAAAAGAGGAACACATTGGAAAAAAAGGCCTTCAAGTGTATTTTCATTGGTTACAAGGATGGAATGAAAGGGTATAATATGTGGGATCCAATGACGAGGAAACAAATTTATAGTTTAGATGTGATCTTCAGAGAAGTTAGAAGTACTTCTAGGAGTTAATAGGTTCCAATGGAGAAAGAACTAGATAAACTAGTGTTTGAGCTAAGGAACAAGGAACATGATTCAGACGAGTCGATTGAATTAGATGAAGAGGTGGAACTACAAAATTGGATTGTAAGGAGGTCTGGATGAGTAAGGAAACAAGATAAAATATGTATTCCACTCAATTTTTGTTCTGCATTTGTGTTATATGCCACTGTTGATGAGCCCAAGTTAGTTAGGGAGGCAATCAATTCGACAAAGTGTAGACTCTGGAAGGAGGCCATGATTGAGGAAACAAATATTTGCATAAAAATGAGACATGGGATTTGGTTGAGCTACCTAATGGAAGGAAACCCATCGGTAGAAAGTGGGTGTTCAAGAAGAAGTTGAATGCAGTAGGTCAAGTCAAGAAGTGCAAATTTAAACTAGTAGAAAAAGCGTATCCCCAAGTTGAGGGAGTTGAATTCGGTGATATTTTCTCTCCTGTTGAAAAATTGACTTCCATTAGAGTACTATTGTAACTGGCTACATAATTTGATCTTGATATAGAGAAAATGGATGTAAAGACAATTTTCCTACATGGGGGCGTGGAAGAAGAAATATTCATGAAATAGCCCGAAGATTTGCAGTAAAGGGAAAGAAATAATTGATGTGCAAGTTGAAGAGGTCCCTTTATGGTATAAAGAAATCACCAAGGATGTGGTACCAAAATTTCGACACTCACATCCTCAGATTAGGATTTGTGAGAAGAAATAATGATCATTATGTGTATTCCAAGTGTTAGCACTGAAAGTTACACTTTGACTACTAAAGTGCAAGCTCAGTACCCATCAATAGGTTTATGAGATAAGTTTTTAAATGTGGTTTCAAATGGATAAAACTCAGTTCAACAATGTCAAAACACAGGAAATTCTAGATGAAATGCATCGGCAAAAGAGGTCTTGCTTAACTTAGATCAGGGTTTTAAGGATTAGTGTGGATAGAAGGAAGACTTAATAATAAAAATGAAGTGAGTCTACCACTAGCAGCATGCTTACCAGTAGCCAAAGGAGAGAAAAGATTCAGATACAGGAGCTTCTTAAATCCAAGAAAAAAACTCTGAGAGAGTTATAACATCATCACAATCAAACATTCATTGTAATACAACTACAAAATATCATTTGAATCATTTAATGACATTAAAATTTCAGAGTGAGAGAGAGATAAGATGGAAAGAGAGAAAATTGACTTCCATTAAACAAAATTTCATCAATTTTGATACATCAAACTAGAGTAGCCTCTGTTACATTAAAATCACCGAAAGATTTTTTTACGTCAACCATTCGAACCTACAAAAGGTATTCTAATGCCTCTTTTATAGCCTAGTGATGCAGGAGCATCATTGTCACTCGCGCGGAGCAAGACTCATCAGTTTCTAGGAATCTGTACGGGAGCTCAACGCTGCCAGTTACAATCGATATTGTGAAGGTCCCCTTAACTCAGCGCTAGAATTAATCTCTTGATGCACGCTTGAAATCAGGTAGGGAAAATTTGGAGGAACCTTGGACGATTACGAGTGAAGTGGGAGATTCCACTACGAATTTGGAATGCGACTGCACTAAAATAGCTGTAGGATAAGTTGTGATGTAGACAAGTAGCCAGGGGAAACCCTAAGATCTCTCTGTGATAAATAGAGTTTTTGTACGCCCGAATGTGGCTAGTTAGTGGATAGTCAGTCGTTGGTTGGAATAGATATTAGGAGAAGATGTCAGTAGTTTTTTTTGTTGTTCATTTTACAGGTGTAACCATTTTTCATTTTGGAATAGAACAGAGGAAATTTGATCCAATGCATGGTGAGAACATTATTTTCAATTCTTTGTATTGTGTTTTCATGAATGGATGAATCTCATTTTTTGAGTAAATGGAACTGTGAATGTTAGGATAAGTTTCAATTGTTTCTCTTTTGTTGAAGTAGTGAAAGGAGTGCACACAAAATGCAAGGAGTCTGTTGACGGAATCTGTTTCAGTTTTGAAGCTCAGAAGAGATAACAAAAAACTTTCCCTTTGCAATGAGTGCAAAGAGACTGGTTCAAGGCGCCCATCCACGGGGATCCAAAACCTTGTGTAAATATCTGGTGCAAGGAGTGCACAGATCTGAGATTTGGCTAAGTGTCGAAGGAACTTTGCAAGAAGTCGAAGAACCAAAAAATGGGAACGCCAGGAGGGAGATAGGAGTTTCTCATCGAGAAATCTAGAGGATATGAGTTATCAAAGTCCCTGAAATGCAAGGAGTGCTTGGGAAATCGAAGTCTTCATGAGATCAAGCTCAAGAGGGGAAAAACTTTTCATAAGCATTAAAGAGATCCAAGAATCAGACTCACTGAAGGAGAACAGGTCTGAAACCTTTGAAGACCCAGAAGATCTTCTAACTCTGAAGATAGAGTAAGTGTAAGGGGGAATATATCTCAGTCGTTTGATCTGAACGCTAGAGAATTGGAACCGTCCATCGGGAGGTATGTGTGCTGAATGAACAATGTTTTGCTGACTCACGCTTTGGAAGAGTCAAAGGGAAGAACACTAAGAATTCATGAATCTTGAATCTGCAACTTGATCTGAGTCATTGGATCCAGGAGAGATCTAGACCGTTGATTGTCCAGGGTGGAATATCGACATTTAGGGGATCGGAGGATTGAAGGTGACAAGTCTTTCGACTTCGTGAAATGCTAAGTCTTGAAATCATTGTGACTGTCAGATCTGAGGAGAGACATGGAATTTTTATCCAGTTTCATCGCGATTTCAGCTATTGGGAGGACGGAGGCAAGGGAACTTCAAAATAGCGAAACGCGAAACGTCGAATTGATCACAGTCATCAATCAAGGGAAGATCTAGACCATAGACCTTGGGTCACCACGATTTTGATTATCAGGTGAATGAAGGTAGTAGCGCTCCCAGGGTCGTGAAATCACGATGCACCTTTAACTCGAGCATGTGGTCACCACCAGTGGTCACAAGGCAGAAAGAGCTTAATAGAGAGGAGATAGCGCCTGATTGGTGTTGAGGTTTGAACAACGCTTGGGAGAGGATATGTGGGTCTTAGACAACCTGCACATTTGGAGAAAGGACCTGTGTAAGTGGGTTTTGGGTCTAGAAGAGACCTAAAGAGTCAATCAGACTTAGTATCTTGATCGATCCTAGATCGGGAGGTTGCGCAACCCTTGGGAGAGAAGGGGGGTATACATCGCCTAGAAAGGGAATGATAGCATACAATGCGAGTTTCATCCTCTAACATATGATTCTTCCCTATTAAACTGAGGTAGTTACACTTGTACAAACTGGAAATAACAAACTGCTATTAAGAAGGCTAATGTTAGCAACTATCCTAACACCTTAATCTTACATAATGAGGTGTCCTTTGAGCACATTCCTTCTCTTGCCAGGTATCCTCTAGCTTTAAATTGACCTCCAAACAGTTGTACCATGCTCCTCTATCCATATGGTGATCATTGATCCTCTTGAAACCACCAAAATAGGAGTTTGTAGCATATCACGTAGCACTAACTGTATCATCCAGTTCACAGTTCTTTCCTATGGAAACCAGTTCACAGCGCCAGGTGTTGTGAACTGTTCTGTAACTTCCCATTTAGTCTAGTTTAAGATCCAAAACAACCAAAAACTTCCTCTAGTGTTAGGTATGCCTGTAGAAACCTCATAATATGGTGTATGAGTGAAAAACTCAATCATAGGCATTATACTTCCCCAAAGTCTTAAAAAATGCAAGGATAATCACTTCTAAAACCGAGATTCTTTAAGAAATTTCACTTTACTTCCTGAGTCTGGTACTCCTTCTGGTGGAAACCTGGGCCAACACGTTCAAATTTATTTTGGCTAACTCTTCCTTGAAAGGCTGCAACTCCATATTTAACCTCCTGATCTAACCTTGGTAGGCTAAATTATGTCTGTATATGCTTTTAAGATGCATGTGGAGAGGTCTAGATCTCTTAGCAATGAACTTGGCCTGTATGATATTCTCATGATACATATCCATGAGGTCTCTTAACTTCTTCTTTCCAACTAACTATTCCCTTTTCAATTTATCAATTTTAGCTCTGGCTTCTCTAATCTATCTGATCATCATTTTAAAAGTAGTGTTCTATGGAGGGGTGGTTATGTCTATCACCTCAATGTGTTTTTCAAAAGCCACAACTTTACCTTTTCTCTTGATGGGAGCTTCCACTACGTTCTCTTTTTCAATACCTTCTTTCTCTGTTGATGACCTAGTGAAAGGCCTCGTAACTTTAGTTTCAACTGCAACAGATGGTGATGGGAAAAGTAACCTCCTTCCCTTTGTTCCCGTGGCTCTGGCTGATAGAATTTCTGCTAATTCTATAGCTGGTTGGGGTGAAAATTCCCTTTGTGGAGAGTGATAAAATCCTCCTTCTCCTTCTTGTTCATTAGGAGCCTCATCATTTTTAGCAATGTATTTTCTCTTCCTCTTCTTACTTGTATCTGTATGTACAGTGCTATAATCCTAAAGAGGTCTCTGCACTTTGGATTGTGGACTAGGAGAAACATTCAATTGAAAGTGTGTTGAGGCAATTAACTGTTCCCAATCAATGTTTTTCTTCTTTAACTCCTCCATCACAAGCATCTTAATCAATCCTGAGTGAAAAACACTTGTGTCAACAGCCTTGGACTTAACTTGGACTATGTCAGCCATTTTTCTAATGCTTCTAAACAAATAGAAAGGGAGGTTCATGAGGTCTTTGCCTGTGAAGTGCATAAAAAATATAATGTGGTACTAATAAATCATATTGAACCTACCCTCATAGGTGAAATATCTTTGGATCACCCTTAGAATATTATCAAATCCTTCAACCATGTGGCTCCTAGGCACTCCCTTTGATAGGTTAACTCCCTAACATTCTGGTTTAAGGAATTATTTAGAGAAGGATGCATTTAGATTCATGGCCTTAAACCATCTTTCACCAGTATTTGGTATCTTAGTAGTTGCTGCTATGGTTGCTTCAGATACCTCAATTTCAAGAGTCCCCACCTTAATTTTGGTTCCATCAAAATTCAAATCAAATTCTCTAGCTACCTCAAGGTGCCCCCTATGCATCTACTGACAGAAATTGAAACATCCCACTCTTTGCAAGACCTTCTTGATAAGAGGTTAAACAAAAAAAAATGCATGTCAAAAGGTTCAGTCCTCACTATTCCCCCACCCTTGTGAGCCTTCTTCTGTTGTGGAGTATCCATTGATATTATAGAAAGAAAACTAAACCAACAATTTGAGTGATGCAAGAGGAAAAACAAGAAAACATAGGGTTAGGGTTTGATGGATAATCTCTTTCAAAGGCTAGTTCTATCTTAGTGTTTAGAGTCTTTTAGCCTATTTTACCTCTAGGCTTATGAAAGGGAAACTGATAGTCAGGAAATGAAAGAAGTCTACACAGGAAAATGGAGATACAAGGATAAATCTTGCTGCAAAATATGTTGTTCAATAATTCACCCTCACTTTTACAAAATCATCATAACTTTACCAAAAAACGTCCTTTATTTTAAAAATTTCCAAAATAGATAGACTTTAGGCTTGAATTAGAATGGAAATATTGATGGAAACAAGTTGGTACATGTTCCAAGGTAGGAAAATAACAGTGCTAAGTTATGCATAGATTTTGCAGCGCCAGAACAGGGGATTCACAACAGAGTTCGTAGCATAAGCTACAAAATTCCAAATATGGGATAGGCAAAGTGGCCTAACAACAAGGTTTGTTTAAGATTTAGTAAAAGGGGATGAGAGCTTTGCAATTGGTTGAGAATTGTGATAACAGAGGTAAGAGGGATATTTGGCAGCATGGACCACCAATTCACAACACCTAGGAGAAGAGATGATAAAAAACAAGCTTTACTGTCCTTCAATAGAGCTTAAAATTCTCATGGAGTACCTAGAGGATGAGGCTTGAAAATTGATATGCTTGAGCTTGGATGAATCCACATGCAGCTGGTATAACCTCCAACTCAATTTCGGAAACCAATTCACATCAATTTCCGTAGCGCCTGTCTGAAAGCACCAGTTTTTGTAGTGTTGAGCTACGAGCAATTTGAAATCTTGGAAAAACAATTAGAAAAGCTTTAAATGATGAAATCCCAAGTTATTTCCTTAAAAATATAAGTGTTGAAAACAAGGAGATCGACTAAAAAAACATCATAAGTGAAATTATGGTGATGAGAGCAAAGTGTACTTGAGATTCACTACGAACTCTCTGATGAGATGGCAACATACAAAAAGAACCTGATTTGACCTTCTAACGGGTAGAGGGAAAAAGTGGAGGGGTTTTAGTACATCGTGAAGGTGGTGGCATTTTAGGGTGGTGGTGGAGGCATAAGGATAATGGCTTGTCCAATCTTATCATAAGATAAAGATATAACCTAGGGTAATAATCCAACATCAACACTAACTTTATTTGTGATAAGACCTAAGAGGACTATAAGGAAGAGGACAAAAGTAAAAATTAAACAACACTAATGATAAAAATTTAAAAAACCTAAGGTTGGATTGACCCAATCAATTCCATGTGATAACATTGGCTCCACAGGGGATGACATGCTCCCTGTGAGCTGCCAAGAACAAGCAACTATTGGTTGTGGAGCTTGATTATCTTCCTGATTCAGAGGCCCTTGCTTTCAATCGCGTTTATACCCCATGAAGTATTTACACCCCAGAAGTATGTACACTCTTCCACACGGGGGAGTGCAGAGGGGGGGTACCCCCTCTGCGGGGTCCGGGGGGGCTATCCCCTCGGATGGGGGGTCTGGGGGCGAAGCCCTCAAAGGAAAAATTGCCTTGTAAATGTATATTGTTATTTCATTGTAAATATGGACCGTTCATTATAAGGTTGCAGATCTAATGGTAGAGATTATGTTAGGGTTTTTTTTTCCCTAGAAGGCAACCCTCTTTTATGAGGGAAATGTATTGCAGCTGTGGTTGATGGTGAATATTGTATTCTGAGATAGGAGACTATGAGAGAAAGAAGAGGAAGTTACAACGAGTTTGTTGTAGGTTGTATCCCTTCATATGCTGGATAATAATAAAGGAAGGACCTGACAATTTCTCTGGTGGACGTAGCCCACACTGGGTGAACCACGTAAATCTGTGTCTCTATTGTATAGTGTATCTTTTGTGTTTTGTTTCCACATTTGTTTTATTTTATTGCTTCACGGTTCTGTTTTTCTAACAACTGGTATCAGAGCAAAAGGTAACTCACAGGAAAAGAGGGTTCCTGGTTTGAGTGGGAGCAATGTCGGAAGATGGAAAGTTTAGGGTCAAGAAATTTAACGGCCAAAACTACCAGTTATGGAAGATGCAGATGGAAGATTACTTATATCAGAAGGATCTATTCCTACCATTGGGTGGAGTAGCAAAGAAGCCGACGACCATGAAGGACGAAGAATGGGAGATTCTTGACAGAAAGGCTCTAGGAACGATATGGATGAGCCTGGTAGCGTCGATGGCTTTCAATATTTCCAAAGAAAAGACAATGAAGGGTTTGATGGATGCATTGGCCAAATTGTATGAAAAACCCTCGGTGTCCAATAAGGTATTTCTAATGAAGAGATTATTTAATATGAAGATGCCAGAAAGTGGGTCTGTTGCAGATCATTTAAATGAATTTAATATGGTTACTAATCAACTAAGTTCTGTAAAAGTGGACTTTGATGATGAGGTCAGGGCTCTTCTAATCTTGTGCTCATTGCTAGAAAGTTGGAACAACTTGGTCATGGCTATAAGTAACTCTGTCTCTGGTTCAAATACTTTAAAATTTGATTATGTTGTTGGTGTTATCCTTAGTGAGGAAATGCGACGGAAAAGCACAGATGAGACATCAGGTAATGAGTTGAACATGGAGAACTGGGGAAGAAAAAAGGATAGAGGAAAGGGCTCAGGGAACCGCGGGAATTCTAGGAAGGGAAGATCCAAATCCA
>JASDQU010100520.1:278212-314650 GCA_032191745.1 Picea mariana
GAGTTGGAGTGAGTCTCATACTATATCAGTCTGATCCATTATAAAATTTTAAACATTCATCAATTTATCTTAATAGTCTGATGGGTATTGGGATTATCCTTGTAGCAGTCTAAGGGTGACTCCTGGTGCTAACATTTTTGGCACCATTGCCAAGGATCGAACCCGGTTCACCTGCATGAAAGGTGAGAATTATCACCACTATACTAAGATAAGGGGAATCCCATGTAACCACTTCTTATCGAATTCCTTAGAGTATGCATAGAGGGAGAGACTATATATCAAAGTTGTTTTGATATATCCATAGTTGAATTCGACTATGGATATATCAAAACAAGTCAGATATATAATATCTCCCTCTATGCATACTCTAAGGAATTCTATAAGAAGTGATTACATAGGATTTTCCTTGTATTAGTATAGTGGTGAGTATTCCCTCCTGTCACGCGGGTGACCGGAGTTCGATCCCTAACAACGGTGCCAGAAATTTTAGAACCAAGAATCACCCTTAGACTACTACAAGGATAATCCCAGTACCCATCATACTATTAATATAAATGAATGAATGTTTAAACTTTGATAATGGATCAACCTAATATAGTATGAGACTCACTCCAACTCATAAAATGAATAGGAAATATGCTCCAACAAGAAAGGACTAAGACAACCTCCAATCAACACATATTTAACAAAATAAACATAAGAAAATGTAGAATAACACTGAAGTAAATCAGACAATCTTACTTGAAGCTCAATTGGATCACTTACTGAAGAACTTTTCATAAACTAGGAACCTCCTAATTCAGAAATATAAAATACTTGAAGAGAGAAACTTCACAATATATGCAACAAATCATTTACTGCACATCCTGTAAAATAAAATATAGATGAATCATTCATAAACATCACTCCATTAAAGTAGAATATAAAGAAGATGCTGGAAAGAACAAAAGTTGATCTTCAATTTCATTAGAATCCTCAAATCCAGATACAAAGAGTCTGAAACTTCAAAATCAAAATAAGAGTATAAGCCTCAATTTCTCATCACTCAAACCATTTCATCACCAAAACTACTTAGATATATAGTCTATCCCCCTATGAATTCTCTAAGGAATTCAATAAGAAGTGGTTACATAGGATTCCCCTTATCTTAGGAATTTTTTACAAAGATAACAACAAAAATCACAACTAACTCCTAATCTCAAGGGTTTTGTTCCTTGATCAATTAATGCTTTCAAATCCCATCAAATCCATGTAATTCAATAGAAAAATATATGATCCTTCAAGTCTTCATGGTGATTTGGAACGATCCATCCAGCTGGCAGTTGCAAGAAAATCAAATCAGAATTGATTGTGCACTTTTAAAGAGAACTGATGACCATTTGCTGCAAAAACTCCATTTCTAGCACTTTCACAGCGCGCTGATGAACTCACTGGAAATCTTTGTTTCTGACTTTCTTCAAATTTATGACTTGGTTTTGGCTATGTGCAAGCTATTTAGTTATTTTGGCCTATGCATCTGATTTCATTAGATAATACCATATATACTTCATGTTCCAAAAACCAATTCAAGAGGAGAAACTCCAAAACCATAGTTGTTATCCATGGCTACCAGTAAGTTGTCAAAATTAGGGTTTCATATTAAGTTATCAATTTAAAAATATGAGAAGACCTTTAAAAAAAAATGGATATTCCCTGGGTGTTTCTAAGTCATTCTACCGCCACTTGATCCAACACATCCAAATTCCTCTTTGAAAATTATTCCTTTAGCTGATGTAGCTCCTCTTTCAAAATCCTATTTTCTACTTGCAAAACTTTATTCTACTGGTACAAGTTCTTGACTTGCCTATGCAGTGGCAGGGACCTTTTAACCATACTTTTACTGTTTCTTGAAGCCTCCTCACACGAGTCCAAGTGTTTTTCTATTCTAGTCTTCATTTGTCTATTTTCCTCGCTTAATTACACAATTATAGCTTGTGATTCCTTGATTTGGTTCCTGAGTCTCTTAACTCTCAAATCAATTTCTTCAAATGGGGACTGAACTTCAATAAGTTGTACATAATTATGGTGAATAGGTGTTTTATATCTAATATCCTCATTATAGGCCAAATTTCTTGTTGTTGATATGGTCATAGGTCTACTAGGTGTTCCTTTGCAGATACCTCTTGACTGAACATTACCTTTTTACCTAATGAGACTTGGACCTTTACGATTTCTTCAATTTCATGATGAATATGAACCTCAACTGCACCTTCATCTACAAGATCTAGCTTTTTCAATGATGACCTAGTCAAAGGTTTTCTAGGTTTTGGAATTTTCATTGCTTCAGCAATGAATTCAAGCTTTCTTCCTTGCATATTACTTTTCTTACTGTCAAGGGTCTCTACAAAATCTTCAATATTCATCATTCCCTACTCTAATGGTTTTTTACCCTTTTTCTTCCCCTTAGATTCTTTGCTGAGAAAGATTTCAGCTGTAGATTCATGGGTTTCAACTATGACTGGTTGTTTCCTTTTATATTTACTTCTTTTTCTTTTTGTACTGCTATAGGTTGCCTTATCACTTGCAAAAAGGGTAGTCCTTTTATATAGTGGAGAGATAAAAGCCTCTGCACTAAACCCTGTTGTAGAAAAGAAGGAATCCCACTCTCCATTTGTTTTTCTAAGTTCCTCTAGGACCAGGAGATTTATGAGGCCAAAATGAAAGACATTGTGTTCAATTTGATTAGACTTTGCTTGCAATTTTTTATCCACCTTCCCCAAACTTATATAAATGTAAAAAGGAAAATTGATAGCTTGCTTACCAGTGCAATGCATAAGGAGTTTGATGTGATACTGGTAAACCATGTTGAAGTGGCCTTCACAAGTAAAATATTTTTGAATCACTCTTAGTAGCTTGTCATAATGATATATCTTATGATTCCTTGGCACTCCTTTTGGCATGTTTTCATTCTGATACTCTGGATTAAGGTAATAATTACAGTATGCAGGGTCTAGGGCCATCCCCTTAAACTATTTCTCACCTTGCAAAGGTATTTCTGTAGCTACTGCAATAGTTTTCTATGTAACTTGAAATTCTAATGGCCCAACTCTTGTTTTTACCTCATCAAAATTCATGGCGAACTGCTTGGCTACTTCCATTTGGCCTCCTTGCAACTTTTCACAAAAAGTGAGGCATCCCACTCTTTGAAAATATTCTCTGGAGATAGGGTTTGAATTCAATTACTGTATATCATGAGGTTCAAACCTCACGATCTCGCTTACCTTATACATCTTCTTATTTTGCTTCAGTTTCCATGTCTACCAATATGAGGGTAATATGAATGGGGTGAGATTATATAGCAACAAAATTTAGCAGTATACAAGAATTATCAGAGCGTTAAGGTTTAGTCAAGAAACAAGGTTTCAGTAGCGAGTGGAATTTTACAATGAGTTGGATTTTCTGTAACGAACAAGAATATGGTAAGGGATATGACTGGAGTATAAAAATACCGATAGGATGAAAGGTATCATCAATATTCAGGGTCTTAACATCATCTAAGAGAAATACTTTTGAGACTTTGGCAGAAACATAGTTTTGGTGGCGAGTAAGTATTTTCGTAGTGAGGGAGGTTTAAATTGTTTGACGACTGCAACACGATCCAAGAGGTCACTTTTGATAATAAATCATAATGACATGACTTTGAGACCAGGACACCACTAACTTCCATGCCTATGATTACAAACCATTATGAGGACGGTATGATTCTGCAACGATTTGACAGTTGACAGTGTGGCGCTGCAAAACGTTAGGGAATTTTACATCGAACTTCATTTTGATTGGTTACAAGACATAAAGGTACAAATTTTATTTTGAAGGCCTAGGTAACCCTTTATACATGTGTTACACGTAAAAATTCTTCACTTCAATAATGTACCATTATCATTATCGCAAGTGTCGCACTTTTGTCGCAAGTGTCGTAAATGTCAGATTTTCATTCTGCATATGTGGCATTGCGAACGACACCATGGAGACACTTGATACATCCTCTAATACATGTTTGAATGGGAAAACATATAATTTGGAAATCTAAGCAAAATATTTTTCCTTGAGAAATGGTCATCTTAAAAAACTTTTGGAAGATCAATGCTCCCCTACTCACATGTAGGGAGCGTTAGCGCTCCTTGTCCACCTAGTAGGGAGCACTACGATGCTCTGTTTCCAGTTTTGAGAGAGCGTCAATTGGTTGAGAGGATCATGGGAAGAAATCCCCCTTACATCTAAGTACATCTAGAAATTATCTTCATTGGTTTGGCTCGAATCCAAGATTTAGGCTGCATCTAAGGGAGATGCCACAATTGATGGATTCATATCCTCAACTTATTCCAAATATAACTAAGGTGGTTGAGCCTCTGAAAGCCTATAAAAGGAGGCATTATCATGGTGAAAAGGGGGAGAATATCAGAAAAAAGTATTGTCACTCTAATCGTGGATGTTTCGAGCAAGGGGTTGGACAAAGAGGACTTGGAGAGGTTGTTGCAACTACATTTACAGATTGTAAGTGCCTTGTAATGTTCTCATTAATATATGCTTAGCCTATTTCCTTCAAGTTTGTGTATTATTGCATATGCTTGTCTTTTGCTGATAGATTTAGTTTAAATTAATATTGGTAGAATAGGAAGCATGCATTGTATTTTTTGTCGATTGGATTGCAGATCTCATTAAAGAGCTTGAATATCAAGTTCATCCTGGACTAAGCAAGGACAAGTTTCAGAAAAAGGTACATCATACTTTCTTCCTCTTTTCCCTTTGACTAGTTTAACTACATTTAAAGGAATGTTAGTGTCCAATGTTAGCATCTTTCTGTCTTAGGATCCAAGAGGATATTCACCTATCCACAGGGGAATTTCCCTACAACAACATGACATAACATACCCTCAAGACTCTTTAAAAAATAATGAACTAACCTTTAGACTTTCCCTTTTCAAATGATCACAACAAGACTCTATGATAACCATGTGACTTGATCAACTTGAGTATGCCTTAACCAAGATTAACCACTCACTAATGACTCAAAATGATTCTCAAATGACCTTAACCATGACTCAATCAAACTCAACTTTGAGTTGTAAATAAATGACCCAAATGACTAAGACCTGACACATGTCTTCAAAAGACTAGTTGTATTGTGTTCAAACAAAACCAAAATAAAACAAAAAGATGAGACAGAATTAAACTCCAGTTCATTTCATGTGCTAACAGTACCTTTCATGTATGTGGTCATATTTCCATCAGATAATGCATGCCCTTCCATCTTTTTAAGATTCTCCATATTTTCCTATACCGTGTTCTTTGATGGTGGATTGCCTCGTTAGGATTTCCATGATGTTGTAGACAATCCAATTCTTCTTTCGACCACCAAGGATTATATCTTGGGTAAGTACACATATGTTTCAATTATTCCTAATGGTTTCTTAGTTTCAATGAATTCAATGAATCTATTTCTAAAATCAAATGTGAGCCTTGTATTCACACTCTTGACTTTCCTAACTGCCATTGAATTCCCTTTTTTCAAGGATGAAATATCACTTCAATTAGGGGGATTTTTCCATGTCACTTCATGTCATCTCAAGGCCACATAATTTTATGGCATACCATATCTAGTGTGGCCAAATATGATTATTCCCTATCATTTCAATTTTTGGCATTGTATTTGAATTGACATCATCGTTACCTCTCATTATGAAAAATATTACCATATATGTGATGTGTTATTCCCCGTGTTCCACCATTCCTTTACTAATTTGTATCATTACTCATTCACCACCCTCCTCATTGATTTCATTTGTTTCTTTCTATTTCAAGTCGCCACTAAACATTTGTTCCCATAAAATAGATAATGGGGGGTTCGACTGTGCAAGATGAAATAGTAGGGATTGATATCCTGTGAACCAACCCAGAGGCAATGTGGAATTTTCAAGAGGTTGGATGGTTGAATTATTTTGAGTGAATACATGGGTTTTGTGTTTAAATTTTCTTTGAATTCACTTGAACATTTAGGCTATCGTCCTTTGTGGTAAGAGGGATTTGTATTTGAGTCACAAAATCTGGTATTTCTTGAGTCACAAGCCTACCAATGGAGGGAGAAATATGGTTTGAAAAACATACCATGGTCAACAATACTTGCTTGGAATTTATGGTCAAAGATGAATTCATGGATGCATATGAAACAGGGTTAAGTGATCATCACTGAGACAACCTTGGTTTGAGATTGTGTACCATATTAAAAAATACCTCATTTGTGAAGGTTAGTATAGCTTGTTATTCATTTATTGTTTCAATCTCTAGACTCATATGAGACACAATCACCTTATCGGTTTCCTATTTTTCCTACTCCAATATTTACAACTAATGGTAAGAATGGTAAGGGAGAACAAGCATCTTGAAAGGATTTTATTCCATCATGGGTTGATTTAGTTGTTAGCTATGGATTCCCTTTCATAGCATGGTATGACTTGGGGTGAATTAATTCCAAGATGCAAACCAAATGTGGAAACAAAGGGAATACATATAGAGGTTGTAGAAGACATGCATATAAAAAACAGGTTTGAAGTAGCAGAAGTGGGTCAATGTTTGGTTGAACTAGCATGCCCTAGCCACCAAAGGAATACAAGTTTTGATAGTTGATTGTAGGAAACAACCCCTTTTCTAATCAAGAAGCATATCATGGGTAAATAAGATACCATTTAAAAAGGTTTTAAACAGTGAAGGACAAGATCAATCATGGTTGTGGAAGTTAGTGCTATAGAAGCTATTGCTGCTACAAAAGTTATTGCTTGAACAACTAAGCCTAAGAAGAATGAATCAATCTTAGAAGAATGTATCACTACAAGGATTCCACCAATCAAGAAGAAGAAGGGAATCAACCAATTATTTGGTAAGAATATTCATATGAATACCTTCTTGAAAAATAAACCATCTTATTCTAGGTTGTTGAAAATTAATAGGAAATTAAGAAGGCTTAACAAGGGATTGCATAGAAAATTAGTTTTCTCTCAAGAAAATAGATAACACCTTATGTCCAAATTGAACTTAGACACCTTGATTCAAGCAATGGAAGATAAAATTGAAGTGGAACAAAGGATATGTAAGTTGATGATGATGGAACATCCACCTTCAGATTCACATGAAAGTGGTTTTTATGATGAAAATGTTGAATTTGAGTATATCTTTGTTGATGTTGTTGAAGTTAATGATTTAAAAGATGCTATAGAACCTATTATCAAAGTGAATTTTGTAACTTAACCTATTGTTTATGGTGTTGCTACAAAACTCACTAGGATTTTTATTGCTACAGAACAAAAGGAGGAATAGATTATTATAGATCCTAAAGGTGAATTTATAAAGGAAAACATGACTGAGGTTGTTAAAGAAGTTTCTAAGTGAGCACACAAAGAGCGTATCTCAAAAACATTGGCAAATACTATATAATTTTTGAAAGAGAGTCAAGTTAAAACCCTAGAGGCTGTAGATGGAGTCTTAGAAGAAGGAAAACCTACAAAGGCCTTTGAAGGTGAAGTTGATACCCCTAATGAGGAGGTACTCGAAGGTAGAGAAGAGGAAACAAATATACCTTCAATAGAAGGTAATGTTGTAGAATATTTTGAAGTCCTTCGATTACAAATTGAGTCATTTGGCCAATGTATCATTTCATTATGGGAGTGACACTATATCATCCATAGTCTATGGGGAGAGTGGGATGAATTGTTTTCTCAAAATATAGATAAAAGTGAATATTTATAAGTGAAGAGGTAGGGTATCTAAGAATCCCTACAAACTATTCAAGAGTTGATAGTCGAGTCACAACAATTGAATTTGTATAAATAACATATGTGTCATCTTTCTCACAAATCTCTCACATGTACTAGGTCCCCTTCACCTGTATATGCAATATTTATACATGATTAATGGTTATCATTCCAAATATGATCTTTGGCCATAATTAAGCCTTGAAATGTCCTAATATTTGATCACTTTTGTAAACTATAATCTAATTGCAATGAGGTGTATCATAATTTGTTATGTGAATTGTATCAACATGAATTTTTGTTAAGTGTTCAAAGGAAATGGAACCTTAACCCCTTTGTAGGGAATGTACAATCAAAATACTTCACCTCATTTATGAGCCACCAAATCTAGTGGGGTAAATATTTGTTCTATTTGGAGCACATTGAACAGAATGCCAAATGATGACATTTGCAATGAAAAGGCATGCCATAAATCCCATCATGATCATAAAAATTTCATAGGAATCAATATATCAACGTATGTGAGTTTTTTGGGGGGAGTTACAATGAATTTCAGGGCAAAAAATTACACAAATGGATTTTGCTAAAATTTAAGTCGTTATAAATGCTATTTCACTGAATTAGCTTGATTATGTGTATCTTTGTCTTCCATACTATGTTATGTTTCCTTATTGGACATATTGTATGTAGTATCATCAATTTTTCACATGGATATTGTCTTTCCTCATTGTGATCTTGGTTTCTCTTGGATGTACATTCAGTGGCTATTTTAGTCTCATCAACATATTGCGATCCTTGGAGCTCCTTTAGTTGAAAACCATACTTTAATGGCTCTTTGTTTTAGATTTTATCCCAAATCCTATTGGTTTTTTATATTCTCTGTAGTGAAAAATCAGTCAACCAAATGGCTAGTCAAGAATGATCGACTAGGTGATTGATCAAATGTATGGTAAAGTCAATTCGATGGTTGAAAGATGATCGTTTGGATGGTCAATTGGTAGTTGACTGGAGGTTGATGTTATCCAATTGGAGGTTGAAAGGTGATCAACTATATGGTAAATTGGTATCCGAATGGAGGTTGAAAGGGGGTCGAATGAATGGTCAATTTCTATCCAATTAGTATTCGAATGGCGGTCAAAACCAATGATATAATCTCAAGATTCATGGGATTGTAGCCAATCATCTTCATCGATATGTAACTATTTTTGGCTCTATGAATTAGGGATTTACATGTAGAATATGACTATAAATAATGCATTATGTAATATTGTATAAAGGGTTGCTAAAAGTTACTTGATAGAGAGTGTGTTGGTCATGAAGAGGAAGCCAAATTGGTTGTAGAGTTTTTCTTGTAATTATGAAAGAGAGTAGGCTGATGAATTGGATTAGGTGTGGACCAATATTATTCATGTAAATATTTATTTGGCGAATGAATAAGACAACACAAGAGAAAGAGTCGCTCAAGAATTTTTGGTTTTCCTGGTTAATGGTTTCCAAAGTAAATCTATGTGTATTGTATGGGACTACCATTGTTTATTTTATGTTTTAATTATGTCTTCTCTCTCATGTTTGGTTTAGTTTCTTTGCATTTGGTATCAGAGCAAGGTTGAGAGATCTTGGATCTGAGCAAATTTGAAGAAGAGCATATATTAACTTCAGGGGGATGCCTTTGTCGTTAAGGGTTCAAATTGTGCTTGGATCTGTACTAAAACTAGGTCCGGTGGGAGCTGTAAGGAAGTGATTTGTGTTTGAAATAATGGCAAGTAGTTCTAGGATTGAGATTGAAAAATGTAATGGCTATCATTTTGAGTTATGGAAGCTTAAAATGGAAGATCTCCTTGTAGAGCGAGAATAGTTGGTCACTGTGGATCCCAAAACAATTGTGATGGGTGTTTAGAAGGAATAGTGTGAGAAACTTGAAAGGAAGGTAAGGAGTATGATTCGACTTTGTCTTTCAGATTCAATATTGTTGAATGTATGAGGTGAAGACACTGTAAATAAATTGTGGGATAAGTTAGGGAACTTGTACCTGTCAAAATCCATGGTAAACAAGTTGTTTCTTCAGAATAAATTGTACCTTATAAGGATGAGTGATGGTAGCTCAATAATAGATCACTTGAATGTATTCAAATATATTATAAGTCAGCTATTTTCTTTGGATATTGAAATCACTAAGGAGGATAAATGTATCGGTATAACGTTTTCTTTTCTAGATTCATGGGATAGCCTAGTCATGGCTATTGGGAGTAATTCAACCACATTAATGCTTGAATATGTGGTTGCATCTATGTTGTCAAAGAAAATGAGGCATAAGAACGTGGAAGGATCGACCAAGGATGCCTTGATGGTGAGAGGTCAACCGATGGACAGAGGAAGAGGTAAATTATCTGGTAGAAAGACTAAATGTAAGGGTAGATCTAAATCCCTGGTTCAGTCGACAAGAAAATGTTGGAAGTGTGGTAAAATTGGGCATAAAAAAAGGGACTGCAAGTCGAAAGAGACTAAGAAAAGTCAAGGATACTAGGAGAAGTAGTCGATTGAAAGAAATCATTCTCTAGATGAAGGAGGGGACATGTATTTAGGATTGACTAGTACATAGTCATATCAAGATGTTTAGTTCATCAACTCACGTGGATATTTTCATATGACACATCACAGGGAATGGTTCTGTGAATACGAGAAGTATGAAGGGGGAGATTTATTCTTGGGAGATTATTCGACAACCAAAATTATTGGACTAGGTAGAGTTTGACTACTGCTAAAGGATGGGAGGAGGAGACCACTTTCAGGTGTGATACATATTCCAAGTCTTGCAAGAAATCTAATATTTATCAGCAAAATGAGTGATGCAGGTGTGCACACTATATTTGAGAAGGATTCATGGAAAATGGTCCAGGGAGCGATGGTATTAATGAGAAGAATTTAGACTGGAACCTTGTAAAAAATTTTGGAGAGTGTCGACTTGAATGGATCCAACAATACAATTGTTCTTAAGATCGATTCGATTATTCATTGTCTAATCAAATTGATCATGTTACGGCACCGAAGGATGGGACATATTAGGGAAAAGGGTCTTCGAGCTATGCACAACAAAGGTATAGTCAAAGGTTTCCCTGGTTTTTCTTTGGAAGTCGATTTTTATGAACATTACATCTATGGAAAATAGAATCATGTGAGATTCCCATATGGGGCTACAAGGGAAAAATGGAATCTGGAATTAATACATAGTGATGTTCTTTACCAGTTCCATCACTAGGAGGATCTATGTATTATGCCTTCTTCATATATGATTTCTCCAGGAAGACATGGTTGTATTTCCTAGTAAAGAAATATGAGGCTTTTGGTAAGTTTAAAGAGTTTAAATATCTTGTGGAAAACCAAAGAGATAAGAATATCAAGGTGTTTATAATTGAAAATGGAGGTGAATTTTGTGGTAAGGAGTTTGAAGAGTAATGCAAAAAATGTGGCATAGCATGCAAAATTACCACTCCATATACCCCTCAGTAGAATGGAGTTTTTGAAAGAATAAATAGGATGTTGATGGAAAATGAAAGGAACATGCTCAATGGTGTTGGGATAACACAATAAGTTTTGGCAGAGGCAATCGAAACTTCCCATTATCTGGTAAATAAATATCCTTTATCAATGTTATTCAACATGAATCCACATGAGCTATGGTTTGGTAAGAATCCTTCTCTCTCACATCTCTTATTTTTTGGCTATGATGTATTTGTGTATGTTCCCAAGGAAAAGAGGAACAAGTTGGAAAATAAGGCCTTCAAGTGTATTTTCATTAGTTACAAGGATGGAATGAAAGGGTATAAGTTGTGGGATCCAATGATGAGGAAAGAAATTTATAGTTTAGATGTGATCTTCAGGGAAGTCAGAAGTACTTCTAGGATTTAATAGGTTCCAATGGAGAAAGAACTAGATAAACTAGTGTTTGAGCTAAGGAACGAAGAACATGATTCAGATGAGTCGATTGAATTAGATGAAGAGGTGGAACTACAAAATTGGATTGTAAGGAGGTCTGGATGAGTAAGGAAACAAGATAAAATATGTATTCCACTCAATTTTTGTTCTGCATTTGTGTTATATTCCACTGTTGATGAGCCCAAGTTAGTTAGGGAGGCAATCAAGTCGACAAAGTGTAGACTCTGGAAGGAGGCCATGATTGAGGAAACAAATCTTTGCATAAAAATGAGACATGGGATTTGGTTGAGCTACCTAATGGAAGGAAACCTTCATTAGAAAGTGGTTGTTCAAGAAGAAGTTGAATGCAGTAGGTCAAGTCGAGAAGTACAAATTTAAACTAGTAGAAAAAGGGTATCCCCAAGTTGAGGGAGTTGACTTTGGTGATATTTTCTCTCCTGTTGAAAAATTGACTTCCATTAAAGTACTATTGTAACTAGCGGCAAAATTTGATCTTGATATAGAGAAAATGGATGTAAAGACAATTTTCCTACATGGGGGCGTGGAAGAAGAAATATTCATGAAATAGCCCGAAGATTTGCAGTAAAGGGAAAGAAAGAATTATGTGCAAGTTGAAGAGGTCCCTTTATGGTATAAAGAAGTCACCAAGGATGTGGTACCAAAAATTTGACACTCACATCCTCAGATTAGGATTTGTGAGAATAAAGAATGATCACTATGTGTATTCCAAGTGTTAGCATTGAAAGTTACACTTTGACTGCTAAAGTGCAAGCTCAGTACCCATCAATAGGTTTATGAGATAAGTTTTTAAATGTGGTTTCAAATGGATAAAACTCAGTTCAACAATGTCAAAACACTGGAAATTCTAGATGAAATGCATCGGCAAAAGAGGTCTTGTTTAACTTAGATCAGGGTTTTGAGGATTAGTGTGGATAGAAGGAAGACTTAGTAATAAAAATGAAGTGAGTCTGCCACTAGCAGTATGCTTACCAGCAACCAAAGGAGAGAAAAGATTCAGATACAAGAGCTTCTTAAATCCAAGAAAAAAACTTTGAGAAAGTTATAACATCATCACAATCAAACATTCATTGTAATACAACTACAAAATGTCATTTGAATCATTTAATGACATTAAAATTTCAGAGTGAGAGAGATAAGATGGAAAGAGAGAAAATTGACTTCCATTAAACAAAATTTCATCAATTCTGATACATCAAACCAGAGTAGCCTCTGTTACATTAAAATCACTGAAAGATTTTTTTACATCAACCATTCGAACCTACAAAAGGTCTTCTAATGCCTCTTTTATAGCCTAGTGATGTAGGAGCATCGTTGTCACTCGCGTAGAGATAGACCCATCAATGTCTAGGAATCTGTATGGGAGATCAACGCTGGCATTTACAACAGATATTTTGAAGGTCGCCTTAACTCAACGCTAGAATTAATCTCTTGATGCATGCTTGAAATCAAGTCGGGAAAATTTGGAGGCACCTTGGATGATTACGAGTGAAGTGGGAGATTCCACTATGGCTGTGGAATGTGACTGCACTAAAATAGTCGTAGGATAAGTTATGATGTAGACAAGTAGCCGGGGGAAACCCTAAGAGCCCTCTGTGATAAATAGAGGTTTTGTATGCCTAGATGTGGCTAGTCAGTGGATAGTCTGTCGTTGGTTGGAATAGATATTAGGAGAAGATCTTAGTAGTTTTTTTTGTTGTTCATTTTACAGTTGTAACCATTTTTCATTTTGGAATAAAACAGAGGAAAATTGATCCAATGCATGGTGTGAACATTATTTGCAATTCTCTGTATTGTGATTTCATGAATGAATGAATCTCATTTTTTGAGTAAATGGAACTGTGAATGTAAGGATAATTTTCAATTGTTTCTCTTATGTTGAATTAGTGCAAGGAGTGCACACAAAATGCAAGGAGTCTATTGACGAAATCTATTTCGGTTCCGAAGCTCAGAAGAGATAACAAAAAAAATTTCCCTTTGCAATGAGTGCAAAGAGACTAGTTCAAGGCGCCCATCCACGGGGATCCAAAACCTTGTGTAAATATCTGGTGCAAGGAGTGCACAAATCTAAGATTCGGCTAAGTGTCGAAGGAACTTTTCAAGAAGTCTAAGAACCAAAAAATTGGAACGCCAAGAGGGAGATAGGAGTTTCTCTTCGAGAAATCCTGAGGATATGAGTTATCAAAATCCCTAAAATGCAAGGAGTGCTTGAGAAATCGAATTCTTCACGAGACCAAGCTCAAGAGGGGCAACACTTTTCATAAGCATTAAAGAGATCCAGGAATCAGACTCACCGAAGGAGAAAAGGTTGGAAACCTTTGAATACCCAAAAGATCTTCTAACTATGAAGATAACGTAAGTGCAAGGGGGAAAATATCTCAGTCGTTCGATCTGAACGCTAGAGAATCAGAACCGTCCATCGGGAAGGATGCATGGTGAATGACCAATGTTTCGCTGACTCGCGCTTTGGAAGAGTCAAAGGGCAGAACGCTAAGAATTTGTGAAGCCCGAATCCGCGACTTGATCTGAGTCGTTGGATCCAGGAGAGATCTGGACTGTTGATTGTCCAGGGTGGAATATCGACATTTCGAGGATCAAAGGATCGAAGGTGACAAGTATTTGGACTTCGTGAAATGATAAGTCCTGAAATCATTGTGACCGTCAGATCTAAGGAGAGACATGGATCGTTGATCCAGTTTCATCGCAATTTCGGCTATCGAGAGAATGGAGGCAAGGGAACTCCGAAGTCGCGAAACGTGAAACGTTGACTTGATCGCAGCCATCAATCAAGGGAATATCTGGACCGTAGACCTTGGGTCATCACAATTTTGATTATCGATTGAACTAAGGTAGCATCTCTCCCAGGGTCACGAAATCACGACGCACCTTTAACTCGAGCGTGTGGTCATCGTCAATGGTCACAAGGGAGAAAGAGCTTAGCAGAGAGGAGATAGAGGCCGATTGGCGTTGAGGTTCGAAAAATGCTTGGGAGAGGATATGTGGGTCTTAGATGACCTGCACATTTGTAGAAAGGACCTATGTAAGTGGGTTTGGGGTCTAGAAGAGACCTGAAGAGTCAATCAGACTTAGTATCTTGATCGATCCTAGACCAGGAGGTCACGCAACCCTCAGGAGAGAAGGGGGGTCTACATCACCTAGAAAGGGAATGATAGCATACAATGCGAGTTTCATCCTCTAACATATGATTATTCCATATTAAACTGAGGTAATTACACTTGTACAAACTAGAAATAACAAACTGCTATTAAAAAGGCTAATGTTGGAAACTATCCTAACACCTTAATCTGACATAATGAGGTGTCCTTTGAGCACATTCCTTCTCTTGCTAGGTATCCTCCAACTTTAAATTGACCTCCAAACAGTTGTACCATGCTCCTATATCCATATGGTGATCATTGATCCTCTTGAAACCACCAAAATAGGAGTTTGTAGCATATCATGTAGCACTAACTGTATCATCTAGTTCACAACGCTTTCCTATGGAAACTAGTTCGTAGCGCCAGGCACTGCGAACTGTTCTGTAAATTCCCATTTAGTCTAGTTTAAGATCCAAAACAACTAAAAACTTCCTCCAGTGTTAGGTATGCCTGTAGAAACCTCATAATATGGTGTATGAGTGAAAAACTCATTCATAGGCATTATACTTCCCCAAAATATTAAAAAATGCAAGGATAATCACTTCTAAAACTGAGATTCTTTAAGAAATTTCACTTCACTTCCTAAGTCTGGTACTCCTTCTAGTGGAAACCTGGGCCAACACATTCAAATTTATTTTGTCTAACTCTTCCTTGAAAGGCTGCAACTTCATCTTTAACCCCCTGATCTAACCTTGGTAGGCTAAATTATGTCTGTATATTATTTTAAGCTACATGTGGAGAGGTCTAAATCTCTTAGCAATGAACTTGGCCTGTATGATATTCTCACGATACATATCTATGAGGTCTCTTAACTTCTTCTTTCCAACTAACTATTCCCTTTTCAATTTATCAATTTCATCTCTGGCTTCTCTAAGCTATCTGATCATCATTTTAAAAGTAGTGTTCTCTGGAGGGGTGCTTATGTCTATCACCTCAATGTGTTTTTCAAAAGCCACAACTTTACCTTTTCTCTTGATGGGAGCTTCCACTACGTTCTCTTTTTCAATACCTTCTTTATTTGTTGATGACCTAGTGAAAGGCCTCGTAACTTTAGTTTCAACTGCAACAAATGGTGATGGGAAAAGTAACCTCCTTCCCTTTGTGCTTGTGGCTCTGGCTGATGGAATTTCTGCTAATTCTGGAGCTGGCTTGGGTGAAAATTCCCTTTGTGGAGAGTGATAAAATCCTCCTTCTCCTTCTTGTTCATTAGGAGCCTCATCATTTTTAGCAATGTATTTTGTCTTCCTCTTCTTACTTGTCTCTGTATGTACAATTCTATCATCCTAAAGATGTCTCTGCACTTTGGATTGTGGACTAGGAGAAACATTCAATTGAAAGTGTGTTGAGGCAATTAACTGTTCCCAGTCAATGTTTTTCTTCTTTAACTCCTCCATCACAAGCATCTTAATCAACCCTGAGTGAAAAACACGTGTGTCAACAGCCTTAGACTTAACTTGGACTCTGTCAGCCATTTTCCTAATGCTTCTAAACAAATAGAAAGGGAGGTTCATGAGGTCTTTGCCTGTGAAGTGCATAAAACATATAATTTGGTACTGATAAATCATATTGAACCTACCCTCACAGGTGAAATATCTTTGGATAACCCTTAGAATATTATCAAATCCTTCAACCATATGGCTCCTAGGCACTCCCTTTGATAGGTTACCTCCCTAACATTCTTGTTTAAGGAATTCTTTAGAGAAGGATGCATTTAGATTCAGGGCCTTAAACCATCTTTCACCAGTATTTGGTATCTCAGTAGTTGCTACTATGGTTGCTTTAGATACCTCAATTTCAAGATTCCCCACCTTAGTTTTGGTTCCATCAAAATTCAAAGAAAATTCTAGCTACCTCAAGGTGCCCCCTCTGCATCTACTAACAAAAATTGAAACATCCCACTCTTTGGAAGACCTTCCTGATAAGAGGTTAAACAAAAAAAAATGCATGTCATAGGGTTCAGTCCTCACTATTCCCCCACCCTTGTGAGCCTTCTTCTGTTGTGGAGTATCCATTGATATTATAGGAAGAAAACTAAACCAACAATTTGAGTGATGCAAGAGGAAAAACAAGAAAACATAGGGTTAGGGCTTGATGGATAATCTCTTTCAAAGGCTAGATCTATCTTAGTGTTTAGAGTCTTTTAGCCTATTTTACCTCTAGGCTTATGAAAGGGAAACTGATAGTCAGGAAATGAAAGAAGTCTACACAAGAAAATGGAGATACAAGGAGAAATCTTGTTGCAAAATATGTTGTTCAATAATTCACCCTCACTTTTACAAAATCATCATAAATTTACCAACAAACGTCCTTTCTTTTAAAAATTTCCAAAATAGATAGACTTTAGAATTGAATTAGAATGGAAATATTGATGGAAACAAGTTGGTACATGTTCTAAGGTAGGAAAATAACAGTGCTAAGTTATGCATAGATTTTGCAGTGCCAGAACAGGGGATTCACAACAGAGTTCGTAGCATAAGCTGCAAAATTCCAAATATGGGATAGGAAAGGTGGCCTAACAACAAGGTTTGTTTAAGATTTAGTAAAAGGGGCTGAGAGATCTTCAATTGGTTGAGAATTGTGATAACAGAGGTAAGAGGGATAGTTGGCAACATGGACCACCAGTTCACAACGCCTAGGAGAAGAGATGATAAAAAACAAGTTTTATTGTCCTTCAACATAGCTTAAAATTATCATGGAGTACCTGGAGGATGAGGCTTGAAAATTGATATGCTTGAGCTTGGACAAATCCACATGCAACTGGTATAACCTCCAACTCAATTTTGGCAGCCAATTCACATCAATTTCCATAGCGCCTATCTGAAAACACCAGTTTTTGCATTGTTGAGCTACGAGCAATTTGAAATCTTGGAAAAACAGTTAGAAAAGAGCTTTAAATGATGAAATCCCAAGTTGTTTCCTTAAAAAAATAAGTGTTGAAAACAAGGAGATCGACTGACAAAACATCATAAGTGAAATTATGGTGATGAGAGCAAAGTGTACTTGAGATTCACTACGAACTGTCTGATGAGATGGCAGCGTACAAAAAGAACCTGATTTGACCTTCTAATGGGTAGAGGGACAAAGTGGAGGGGTTTTAGTACATCGTGAAAGTGGTGGCATGTCAGGGTGGTGGTGGAGGCATAAGGATAATGGCTTGTCCAATCTTATCATAAGATAAAGATATAACCTAGGGTAATAATCCAACATCAACACTAACTTTATTTGTGATAAGACCTAAGAGGAATATAAGGAAGAGGACAAAAGTAAAAATTAAACAACACTAATGATAAAAATTAAAAAACCTAAGGTTGGATTGACCCAATCAATTCCATGTGATAACATTGGCTCCACAGGGGATGACATGCTCCCTATGAGCTGCCAAGAACAAGCAACTTCAATGTCTTATCCTAGGGATATGGGGTCATTTGTTCAATAGAAAGAAAAAAAAAATGATATTTACAATGGAGGGGACAACCACTCACGGCTTAAGAAAAATACTTCAGAAAGTGCCCATTAACTGGGCCACCATAAACTTCATAGTCTTCCAAGTTCTGCAATTTATAAGTATTATTTTGAAAAACTTCAGAAATCTTGAAAGGACCAATCCAGAAGGCTTCAAATTCACCATGTTTTCCTTTGTCTTGCTTAGGTGCATCCCACTTGAGCACCCGATCTCCTAGCTAGAAATCTTCTTTGTTTACCTTCTTATTAAAAGCTTTCTTGATCTTTTGTCGATGGCTCTGTGCTTTATCAAGGAGTTGCTCCCTGGTCTAATGTAATTCTATTAGCTGATGCATCCTTCTGACCATATCATCTGGTTCTCCTTGTTGATCATGAAGGAAATTTTCCATAGGCAAGGCAAGCTTAGTAGGAAAAAATAGCTTCAATCCCATAAACAAGCTGAAAAGGCGAAATGCCAAGTGATTTCTTTGTAGTGATTCTATCAGCCCATAAGAAAATTTTTAGCTTTGAGTCCCATGATTTCTTGTTGTTCTCCAATAACTTCTTGATGATATTTACAAGGCTCTTGTTAGAGGATTTTTCTAAACAATTTCCTTGGGGATAATAAGGGGTATACTGAACTAATTGAATCCCATACTTCTCACAAAACTTCACCAATGGTTTAACTTTGAAAGATGTAGCATTATTAGTAACAATCTTGCTTGGATTACTAATCAAGAAAACCAATGATTACCTTGTGTGAGACACTCGTTGTACGAATGGATTCTATCCACTTGGTGAAATAGTCAGTTTCAGTTAAAATCCACCGGTGTTGACCACTTAAAGTTGGATGAATTTACCCAATGAGGTCAAGTCCCCACTGCTGGAAAGGACCAGAAACCACCACATGCTTCAAAGGAAAATATTTTAGTTGTTTCTTTCCTAAAAACTTCTGACTTTTATCACGAGCCCTAATATTTGCACAAACATCAGAAAAAAGGATAGGCCAAAAATACCCATCTTTGAGGATCTTATATGTTGTGGTTATCCAAAAATGATGACCCCCACACAAGCTGTCATGAAAATCAGTCATGGTCTTTTGAGCCTCATGTGGATCTAGACATCTCAAGAGAACCCCTAGAGGATCTTTCCAATACAATATGTGATCAATGAGACAATATTTGATTTCCTTTAGTTTCAAAGCTCTCACATTGTTCTTCTCCAAACCATTCGGAGGCTGCAACTTTTGCATAAAATAAATAATGTCTTTGTACCAAGTGCATTCTGCCAAGCTGGGACTAATATGTGATATTTTAACATAGATATCAATTTTTTGATTTTTAGAGTTTAAGTTCATGAAATTAACCCCCAGTGCTTTGCAATTTTATTCAACCAACAATCTAGCTAAACCTTTCCCTTTTACTAACTTAGTAGGCTTCATTTCAAGGCAAACTCTAGAATTTTGGCAATCCACTTGCTCCTCTTTCCATCTATGTCAGGTTGGATAAGTATTTCCTTCACATAGGTTGATGGGACATAGGAAATAATCTTGGAATGCATAATGTTCACCCTGAAGGATTTAAGGGCTTTAACCAAAGCATAAGGCTTATTTTCCATAATATCATACCTCATCTCTGCATCCCTTAATTCCCTACTGAAAAAAGGAAATAGGTTGCTCCATCCCATCTGTGTTTTTCTGAAGAAGGACAACAACCAATGTGTCATGTGAGGCAAAAGAAAAATATCATAAATTCCTTTGAATAATTAGGGCTGATGAGAACAAGTGCTTTAGCCAATACTTGTTTTATTTGGTCAAAATAATTCCGAGCTTCAACAATCCATTTCACCTCATTTCCCTTTCTAAGCATAGATGTGATGTACTTAACCAATTCAACAAAGTTAGAGATGAATCTTCTCAAAAAAATTATTTTATCCAAGAAATAATGGATCTCCTTCTTGGATCTAGGAAGAGACAGAGTCTGGATGGACTTTACTCTACTTGGATCAATCCTTACCCCTTCTGCTGATACAATGTGTCCCAAAAACTTTTCTTCTTTCATAGAAAAGAAAGACTTATTAGGATTGAGAAACAACCCAAAATTTCTACACTTCAAGAAATCTTTATTCAAATGATGATAATATTCCTTATCAGATATTGAGAACACTGTAATTTCATCCAGATAGATGACCACAATTTTTTCCTTCTCCCTAATGAAGGCAATATCCATTGCTCGCTGAAAGGTTGCTCCTGCATTCATTAGACCAAAGGGAATTTTAGCATACATGAATGTGCCCCAAGGAGTAGTGAAAGTTGTTTTCTCTCTATCTTCAGGTAGGGCATATATATGATTGTAGCTTGAGAATCCATCAATCATAGACATCCTTGTTGAACCAATCACTCTCTGTAAAATATGTTCCATCTTAGGCAGAGGATAGTTATCTTTCTTGTAACTTCTGTTAATATTTCTAAAATCAACACAAAGTCTGATTTCACCATTATTTTTCCTCACAGGGACTAGGTTGGCCACCCACTCAGAGTACCTTAAAGGTATGATGATCTTAGCATCGAGTAGCTTCTTGACTTCCTTTTCCATAATAAGCAACAACATGGGATTTATCTGTCTAAGTTTCTGCCTAAATGGCTTGGTATCATATTTCAAAGGGGTTTTATGTTCAATGATGCATGTGTCATAAGTTTGTAGGTCTTCATATTTCCAAGAAAATACATCAGAAAACTCCTTTAATAACTTCACATGCTCAACCCTTTTCTCCTTTGATAAACTGCTAGACAATTTGACATATTTGGGATTTTCTTTTGTACCTAAGTTGCATTATGTCACATCAACTTCTTCATTTGAACCTTTATCCTTCACAAAAAAATAATTTATGTCAAATAATCTTTCCAAGGGGACCAATCCCTTGGGAATATGGTTACTGGGCAGTTGGAAAATCTTGTGGTCTACAATTTTATTGAGGAAAATATCGGCACAATGGATTTTTGTATCATCGTGATCTTGATCAATGTGAAGAGAAAAAAATGCTTCCACTGTTTCCAGAAATATCTTAATCTCAAGATCATCCTCAAATACCTTCCAATGTTTGACATTGTCAAGTATAGAGGGTCTATACTTTACTTCCACATCATATTTGATCTTGGGGGGAATAGGGATTTTAAAGTTACTTGCAGAAAAAACCAAAGAATCTTCCATAGCATTTTATTCTCTTGGAACAAAAGAGATGTTAAAAGATAATAAAAAATTATCAATAAGATCCCAAACTTCATTTCTGTAAGTCCTTAACTTGGGGTGTTTTGCTTGATACATATTTTTAACCTGATGCACAATTAGTTCAACATCCCCAAACAATGCTAACTCCTCAATCTTCATATCTTTAGCAACCCTCAAACCCAAGACAAGAGCCTCATACTCTGCTACATTATTTGTAGTTCCAAATTCTAGTTTATAAGGAAAGGATATGATTTCTTGATTTGGGGAGATAAAAACCACACCAACACCAACTCATTTTTTATAAGTGGTCCCATCAAAAAACATCTTCCAAACTGAGGTATTTTTAGGAGGTGTCTCACAAGTTTTAATAGGTTGTTTTCTGATTTCAATAGGTGATTGAGGAGCATCAGTGAGTTGTAAGATATTGGATCCTAGATCAGTGTCAACTACAAAAATGGGGTGGTTTGTAGGATTAGCTTCATGACTAATGATGTAAGATAGTTGTGCTTCCCTATAAATCCTTATGTGCTCTCCTCCAAATACATGAATAATGACATATGAAAGGTCCATTTGCAAAGTTCCCCCTAGTCTCTTGATCCAAGATCTTGACAATAGAATCCAAAACTTAGGGGGGCCATCAACCAACAAAATATCCATGAACACACTCTTCATGGGAAATTGAAACAAGGTAATAACCAGGTCTTTGATCACTCCAAGGAATTTCACTTTTCTGGAGTCAAATGAGTATAGGTCATGATATGTTTTAGTAATTTCCATACCAAGCTCATCCATGACAGTTTTGGGCATAAGTTTATGAGATGCACCTCAATCCATCAAGCAGTTGTGCAAAACTTTATCATGAATATTCAATGATGTGAAAAATGGAGGAGAAGAGTCATCCATATCTTCTACCAAACATCCCAATATGATTGTTTCTTTTTCATCTTGTAGGTTCACTGAGTCTGTGGAATTGGAGGAATATTTGGGTTGCAGCATCTTGGAAAGATACCTTTTGAACTCTTCATTTTTAATCATTTATAAAAATGTTACTGGAATTTTTATCTTTTGAATTTCATTCTCAAAACTAAAAGAAGAGGGAGATTTCAGAATCTCCTTAATTTCTGGAACAAGGGCCTTAATCATTGTTTGAGGGTTTTGTTCCTCAAGTTTTTCTTTGTTGCTAGAAACCAAAGCCTTAGCATAATTTTCTGTTTTGTTGGGATGATTTGATGTACTAGGCTTCCCATCCTTCTTTTTTAACCTTAAGTTGTATTTATTTTGGTTTTCATTAGCTTTTTCCCCTTTACTCAATTCATTCAACTGATTGTCCATAAGAGACTTCTCATATTCAAACTGAGTTAGATGAGGGGATGTGGAGGTATCACCCACACAATGAATTTCTGGATATGTTTCTTCATCCTCTCCTACTTCATCATCAACCATGTTATTTTGAAGAGGGGTATGAACTTTTTGGTCATCCTTATTTCTTTGATCTCTTTGAAGGATCCAAGGGGCATTATTTTGTCTCCTGAAATTTCCTCTATTACTAGTATCTTGTGTATTTCTATAATTTTGTTTTCCCTCAAGCTTCATTTTTTCCATTTTAGCAGAAAGTGATTTAACCAACTTTGTTAGTTCATATACTTGAGGGTTAACACCAAGAGAATCAGAGGTTGATGCTTCAGATCTATTTTTTCTCCTATCTCTATCGGATTTTCCCTTGAGCTTATCAGCTACCAATATATTTGATTCTACCTCCAAGGTTGCATCTTGCATATGAGATAGTGAGGTAGATCTTCTTTCTCTCAATAAGAGGCAAAAATCAGGGTCAAAAGCATTAGGATAGGTTATCTTGGCATATTTTTCAGTAGGCTTAATTTCTGTGGGGATTTGTTGTACATTTTATTAAATCTCTTTGAAAAATCTGAAATAGATTCCCCTTCTTTTCTCTTGAGTGACCCAAACTCTGTAATATAATATAATAAATATTTCTTATCTCCCCAATGACTCAAAAATGCATCATCCAGAGCTTCAATTCCAACAATAGATCCAGAAGTTAAACCCCTAAACCATTTCCTAGCCTCACCATCAAGCCTTTGTACAAAAACTCTCATCCAAACATCCTCATTTTCGATATGAAGATTGTGATCATAGATATAAAAGGTTGCAAGCTGTTCTTCTGCAGTTATGTCCTCTTCCCCTGTAAACTTGGGCATGTACTTAAGATAGTCTCCAACTGGGAGAGCACTCATAGGCTGATGAAGCACAAGAGGGGCATACCTAGCAATCACTATGGAATCCATTTTATTTCTAGGAAGGTTAGCACCTGCCATTGGATTATGAAGAGGAGGATTATAAATTCTAGGAGAATAAGGAGGAGACTGGGTCTTGATTGGTACAGTTGTAGTCTTGATGATGTGTAGCTTGGGAGAGGGAGGAATATGGGATGGATAAGTTTTAGTTTTAACAAGGAGAGGCTAAGTATTGGAAGAGGATGGTGGAAATTCCAAGGGAAATGAGGTTTCTTCTTCTTTGGTCACAACAATTTTAAGAGAGGGAGGAGAAGGAGAACCTAGGGTAGGAAAATACTCTAAGCTATCAAGTCTAAACCAACTCACAACATAATGTGAGGCAAAAACTTCAAAAATTTCTTCTTTCAATTTGGGAGAAAAAAAGAATATTCCACAAGGAAATCTTCAAAATTTAAATTTCTAGAAATTTCTACAGAGGGTAAAATAGGAGCACTAGATATTTCTACTGATGTTTTAAAAGTGGAATCAGGAAAATAACCAGTAGTACCTGGAACATCAGTTGAAAATATTTCTTGAGAATATTTTCCTTTCTTGATGATCTTCTCTAGGTCAGCTTCAGGTGTATCCGGAGGTAGATGTGGGGTAGACCTCGTGTGTCTACCATTAGGAGCCATAACTGAAATAGTGGAGTCGCCTGGTGAAAACTGTAGTATTCAATGTACTGATTACTATGCACACTCATAATCAGTATTTCTTTGTTGTTCAATCCCAGGGAAATGTTTTCAATATGTTCCCCGACAATGGCGCCGATAATGTTAGCACTAAAAGTTACGAATTGATTGCTAAAGTGCAAGCTCAATACCCATAAATAGATTTATGAGATAAGTTTTAAAATGTGGTTTCAAATGGATAAAACTCAGTTCAACAATGTCAAAACATAGGAAATTCTAGATGAAATGCATCAGCAAAAGAGGTCGTGTTTAACTTAGATCAAGGTTTTGAGGATTAGTGTGGATAGAAGGAAGACTTAATAAGAAAAATGAAGTGAGTCTACCACTAGCATCAAGATTTACTTGTAGCCAAAGGAGAGAAAAGATTCAGATACAAGAGCTTCTTAAATCAAAGGAAAAAACTCTGAGAAAGTTATAACAACATCACAATAAAACATTCATTATAATACAACTACAAAATATCACATAAATCATTCAATGACAGTAAAATTTCAGAGTGAGAGAGAGATAAGATGGAAAGAGAGAAAACTAACTTCCATTAAACAAGGTTTCATCAAGTATGATACATCAAACCAAAGTAGGCTCTGTTACATTAAAATCACCAAAAAAGTCTTTTACATCAATCATTTGAACCTACAAAAGGTCTTATAAGGCCTCTTTTATAGCCTAGACAGGGAATGATAGCATACAATGCAAGTTTTATCCTCTAACATAAGATTCTTCCATATTAAAATGAGGTAATTACACCTGTACAAACTGGAAATAACAAACTAATATAAAAAAGGCTAATGTTGGAAACTATCCTAACACCTTAATCTTGCATAATGAGGTGTCCTTTGAACGCTTTACTTCTCTTTCCAGGTATCCTCCAACTTTAAACTGACCTCCAAACAATTGTACCATGCTCCCCTATCCATCTGGTGATCATTGATCCTCTTGAAACCATCAAAATAGGAGTTCACAACATATCATGTAGCGTTGACTATATCAGTCAGTTCGCAGTGAAGTTCACAATGCTTTCATTTGGAAGCCAGTTCGTAGCACCCGGCGCTGCGGACTGTCCTATAACTGCCCAATTAGTCTAGTTTAAGCTCCAAAACACCCAAAAACTTTCTCCAGAGTTAGGTATGCCTATAGAAACCTCATAATGTGGTGTATGAGTGAAAAAGTCAGTCATAGGCATTATACTTCCCCAAAATATTCAAAAATGCAAGGATAAGCACTTCCAAAACTGAGATTCTTTAAGACATTTCACTTCACATCCCGAGTCTGGTACTCCTTTTGGTGGCAGATTGGGCCAACACATTCAAATTTCTTTTGGCTAACTCTTCCTTGAAAGGCTGCAACTCCATCTTTAATCCCCTGATCTGACCTTGGTAGTCTAAATTATGTTTCTATAGGCTTTTAAGTTGCCTGTGAAGAGGTGTAGATCTCTTAGAAATGAACTTGGCCTGTACAAGATTCTCACGATACATATCCATGAGGTCTCTTAACTTCTTCTTTCCAGCTAACTCTTCCCTTTTAAATTTAGCAATTTCATCTCTGGCTTCTCTAAGCTGTTTGATCAGACTTTTAGAAGTAGTGTTCTCTGGAGGGGTGGTTATGTCTATCACCTCAATGTGTTTTTCAAAAGACACAACTTTACCTTTTCTCTTGATGGGAGCTTCCACTACGTTCTCTTTTTCAATACTTTATTTCTTTGTCGATGACCTGGTGAAAGGCCTCCTAACTTTAGTTTCAACTGCAACATATAGTAATGGGAAAATTAACCTCATTCCCTTTGTGCTTGTGGCTCTGGCTGATGGAACTTCTGCTAATTCTGGAGCTAGTTGGGGTGAAACTTCCCATTGTGGAGAGTGATAAAATCCTCCTTCTCCTTCTTGTTCATTAGGAGCCTCATCATTTTTAGAAATGTCTTTTCTCTTCCTCTTCTTACTTGTCTCTGTATGTACAATGTTATCATCCTGAAGAGGGATTTGCACTTTGGATTGTGGAGAAGGAGCAACATTCAATTGAAAGTGTGTTGAGGCAATGAACTGCTCCCAGTCAATGTTTTTCTTCTTTAAATCCTCCATCAAAAGCATATTAATCAACCCTGAATGAAAAACACTTGTGTCAACAGCCTTGGACTTAGCTTGGACTCTATCAACCATTTTTCCAATGCTTCTAAACAAATAGAAATGGAGGTTCATGAGGTCTTTGCCTGTGAAGTGCAGAAAAAGTAAAATGTGGTAATGATAAATCATATTGAATATGCCCTCACAGGTGCAATATATTTGGATCACCCTTAGCATCTTATAATATCCTTCAACCATGTGGCTCCTGGGCACTCCCTTTGATAGGTTATCTCCTTGACATTCTGGTTTAAGGAATTCTTTAGAGAAGGTTGCATTTAGATTCATGGCCTTAAACCATCTTTCACCAGTATTTGGTATCTTAGTAGCTTTTGGTATGGTTTCTTCAGATACCTCAAGTTCAAGAGTCCCCACCTTAGTTTTGGTTCCATCAAAATTCAAGGGAAATTCTCTAGCTACCTCAGGGTGCCCCCTCTGCATCTTCTGGAAGAAATTGAAACATCCCACTCTTTGGAATACCTCCCTGATTAGAGGTTCAATAGAAAATAGTTGCATGTCATAGGGTTTAGTTCTCACTATTCCCCCACCCTCGTGAGCCTTCTTCTATTGTGGAGTATCCATTGATATTATAGGAAGAAAACTAAACCAACATTTTGAGTGATGCAAGAGGCAAAATAGGAAAACAAAGGGTTTAGGGTTTGATGGATAATCTCATTCAAAGGATGGTTCTATCTAAGTATTTAGAGTCTTTCAACCTATTTGACCTCTAGGATTATGAAAGGGCGGTTGATAGTGAGGAAATGAAATAAGACTACACAGGAAAATGGAGATACGAGGATAAATCTTGTTGCAAAAGATGTTGTTCAATACTTCACCCTCACTTTTACAAAATCATCATAACTTTACCAACAAAAGTCCTTTCTTTTAAAAATTTCGAAAATAGATAGACTTTAGACTTGAATTAGAATGGAAATATTGATGGAAACAAGATGGTACAGGTTCTGAGGTAAGTAAATAGCAGTGCTAAGTTATGCATAGAGTTTGCAGTGCCAGAACAGGGGATTCACAATAGAGTTCATAGCATAAACAAAAAAAGGCCAAATATGGCATAGACAAGGTGGCCTAACATCAAGTTTTGTTTAAGATTTATTAAAAGGGGTTGAGATCTCTGCAATTGGTTGAGAATTGTGATAACAGAGGTAAGAAGGATAGTTGGTAGCGTGGACCACCAGTTCGCAGCACCTAGGAGAAGAGATGATAAAAAAATCCTTTATTGTACTTCGACATAGCTTAAAATGTTCATGGAGTACCTAGAGGTTGAGGCTTGAAAATTGATATGCTTGATCTTGGACGAATCCACCTGTAGCTGTTCTAACCTCCAACTCACTTTCGCCAGCCAATTTGGGGCAATTTTTGTGGTGCCTGTCTGAAAACACCAGTTTTTGCAGTGTCGAGCTAGGAGCAATTTGAAATCTTGGAAAAACAATTAGAATATCTTTAAATGATGAAATCCTAGGTTATTTCCTTAAAAACATAAGTAATGAAAATAAGGAGATCGACTGACAAAGCATCATAAGTGAAATTATGGTGATGAGAGCAAAGTGTACCTGAGATGCGTTGCAAATTGTTTGATGAGATGGTAGCATGCAAAAAGAACCTGATTTGAACTTCTAACGGGTAGAGGGACAAAGTGGAGGGGGTTTAGTACATCGTGGAAGTGGTGACATGTCAAGGTGGTGGTGGAGGCATAAGGATAATGGATTTTCCAATCTTATCATAAGATAAAGATATAACCTAGGGTAATAAGTCAACATCAACACTAACTTTATTTGTGATAAGACCTAAGAGGACTATAAGGAAGAGGACAAAAGTAAAAATTAAACAACACTAATGATAAAAATTAAAAAACCTAAGGTTGGATTGACCCAATCAATTCCATGTGATAACACCAAGAAAGAAGGCGATTGTTTCATCTATGTAGTGTTGTATGTAAATGACATGTTGCTATTTGGAAACAACATGGATGTTATAAAGGAGGTGAAGATGCAACTATCCTCCAAGTTCAACATGAAGGATCTTGGTGATGTTAAATTCATTCTAGGAATGGAGATTAAGAGAGATTGGGTAGTTAGAAAAAATTGGTTAAATCAGAGGAAGTACGTTGAAACAATCTTAAAACATTTCAACATGAAAGAGTGAAAATCGATCAAGGTACCTATTCATGTAGGGGTAATACTAACTATTGAATAGTGTCCAAGGACACAAGAATAAATAGAGGACATGCTAGTGTTTTTGGTAGTCTAATGTATGCAATGGTCTATATTTCCCATGCAGTGGGAGTATTTAGAAGTTACACATCGACACCTGGGAAACATAACTGGACTGTTATCTCTGAGTGTTTAGGTACTTGTGTGGCACAACATAGTATGCAATCTATTACCAAAGAAACCTGAAACTGACAGGGAAGTGGATATACATGGCTTTGTCAATGCCGACTGGGATAGAGATAACGATCGAAGAAGGTCAACCTGATATTGCACAAATTGTAGGTTGGGAAAATCTCGACCCAAACCACAATATGGAGACAACTAGGAGAATACCTACCCACTTTCACCTAAGATAGGTATTCCCGTGACTTTAGAGGTGAAGTGATCAACTCAAGGGGGACCCTAGGGAGAATGTGAGATGAAAATTTATACTTATGAAGAGATTCCCCTATATGTCAAGTTGCTAAGTGGAGAGTGGCTTGAAAATTAGCTTCAGAGGTCATTTATGGTTTCCAAGTGTTTGAGTGCATACAAAGTATGGTTGTACCTACCCGAGACACAAGAAAAGACAATATAAAAGATAAAAAAATACAATGGACAAGCAAGTTAATCTTGAATTACCTATTTGCAACAATCAACATAAATATATATCAACAAGTAAAACAACTAGTTACTTCATATTTAACCATCAAAATTGTCAAATAATTATTGGACAATGAAGTACTAAAACAATAGATAACTTTCCAATACTTATGCATGAACTTTGACGGTAAATTAGGACTTCCAAATGAAGTCATCAATAAAGTGTTATGGAAGCCTTATGTTTTTATTAAACAATTGCTACAACAACAAGTTCCAACCATAAAAATAAAAAAGTAAACCATAAAAAAGATAGCCCATAACCAATAGAACAATAATCTAGGTTTAGAAGTCAATTTCCACAGTTGAAAAGTGAGTAAATGATGAAAGAAAGTCAAGTTTGTTTCAGCCCTAATGGATGTAGCATTAAATTTATTGCAACAATGAAATCCTTGGATAAAAGTGGATGCCCTTAGGGCACAAGAAAGCTTATAACATGTAGAAACGATTCTAACTTAAACAATTTCGATATCTCATATTTCTATGTATCCCAATGCAATGATTTTATTTCTCCAGTGAAAGATATTAGTTCCTTTAAATATTGGGTTATGGAGTATTTAAAAATTAAACATCTAGTTGTGCTACTTCCTTGGGGGTGTAATCCCTTTTACTCCCCAAGGAAAGCAAGACTAGCTAAGGAAAACCCTTGGAGGGTGTAACCCTTTTACTCTTCATAGTATTCCTTTATGCAACAAATTATTCCAAGACAAATATGATGGTCTTAGTGGGGTTGTATGCCCTTATACTCCCCAAAATTTTAACAAATTAACCCTGTGACCAATAAAAGAAGCAATAACATGAAATATTCCTTACCTAGTCCAGGCATTAACAAGATAAACTCCTTTTAACAAAGAAAATCCACCATAAAAGCAAGAAATCGCCTCCAAGAAAGATATAACCTTAATTATTCATCCAATATCCAAATAAAACCATAGCAAGAGATAGTATCAACAAAGAAAGACAAAATTTCCCAAGTAAGGTGCAAATTTCAGCCAAGAATCATCTCCAAGATGGGAGAGTTATGATGTAAATGAGATAGAAATGATCTCTATTTATACAAAAATCTATAATAAGAGTTTGACCACAAAAATTAGGGTAAACCACAAAGTAAGGGGACAACAATCCTTACTTTTCCCCTTTACAATTTAAAATTTGATTTTGCACAATAGAAACCCTAGAAAAAGCATGACGTCACCCCTTTAGGGCAACGTTTTGGCATCTTTGGAAAGTCATTGAGGTTGGGGATGAAACGTTGGGCCTCCAAAGGCCTTCCTCCAAGGTTCGAGGGCCCTCTCTCCACCAACTTAATGCGTCCTCATCAAATTATTCCATGTGTCCCTTCACCACCAAACCCTAACCCACGCATGACGTCAAGCCCTCAAAGTATGACGTTTTGGCCTCCAAAGGTAAAACATTGGGATAATAGGGGCATGGGTGAGGTACTCCAAGGCATATCTCAATCCTCCAAAGGCTTCCATTTTCATATGGAGTGCAGGCCATGGTATCCAATCGGTGGGCTTCAAGCTCCAAGGAAGCCCAAGCTAGGCTTATTCTTCCAAATTTGTCCACCAAACAAGGTCCTACAAAGATAATGAATACACCCTCCAACGATATCAAGTCAAATGCATCATGATAAGTAAATCAAATCAATAAAAGATCCATCTAAGCATGTACATCCAAACCACCTTATCAAAATAAACAAGTGCTCAAATACCCTATGCAATTTTCCAAGTTTGGGTATGGGAGGGTTGATAAAGTGACCTATTATGTGAATCGTACCTCAAGTTTAGGAGTGTTTTCCAAGTGGATCCCTCTCTAAGACGTGTGGAAAAATTTAAATGGATGGGGGAAATACTCTTGGGCATGGGGTTCATGACATACAAGGGATCATAGTATCTCATTTACGGGTGCCTTTGTAGAGGGTGTGTTGCACCTTTGTTTTCAATGCAACCTTTTTTAAAATGTTTCCAAGTTGAAGACAAGGTGGGGCTTCTACCTAAGCATGAAAAATAGTTTCCAAATTGACTCTAACTTGGTCACATCATGCTTCGCCAAGTTGAATTCATGTGTAGGTCTTCTACCTAAGAATGAAAAACAATGCCCACACCTGCTCCACCTTGGTTGACATTTTGTATTAGTTAAATTTTACGGGTCCCATCAGTTTCTTATGAGAGACATTTCATTGTCCTTGGGATCCCTGGGCAAGCATATAGAAGTTTCATGATTGGATTTTATCTTTTTCCAGCTATAAGAATCTGGGCCTTCACCCCCTTCTTCCCAAGAAATGAGGGACAATCCCTTCTTGGGTCAATACACCTGAAAATACCAAAATGTAAGGAGATGAGGGGATGAAGTGTGGAAATTGAAAAGTATGGTTGGGAATGGAACGATGACTCGCCAAGAGGACCTCCAAGTAGAAAATCTATCCCTAATGGTGACCCACTTATTGTGGCATAATGTCAACCACCAAAGTGAAACAGGGAAAAGAGCACAATGTCCAAGAAAATGTTAGATAATCAAAAACAGTTTTAAATGCAACAAAATTAAATGCCTCAAATATTGAAATGACACTCACCATAGTACATGACTTGTACCTCATGGATCAAGACCCAATGTCTCCCGAAAGCCATCTAATGTGGTGGATATTGTTGTGATGAACTTGGACATGTGGTGGTGAGGTGGGTCTCTGTCTATGCAAGTGGACACTCCTGGTCAAGTTGTCTCTCGGTACTCCATGTCTGCAACCTGAGGGCCTCAAGACATCATCTCCTTATTTATCCCTAGGAATTTGGGATAGCATGACCAATGGATATATGTTTAGAATGTTCGGTGGAGAGATCAATTAGATGAGTAAGAGGCAAGTGGTAGTAGCCTTATAACCAATAAAAGATGAATACATGGAAGCCACCCATGTAGGAAATGAAGTAGTTTGGTTACATAGATTGTGTTTAATAATTGGGTTTGAACAACAATCCATGAGGATAAATTGCGACAACCAGAGTGCAATTTTCTTGGAAAAGAACCCAACTTACCATTCTAGGATGAAGCATATTGATGTACAATACCATCTCGTAAGAGACATGGTGGAAAAAAAGAAGGTGATGCTAGAGAAGGTAGATAGTTTGAAAATCATTGTAGACTGCTTGAGCAAGTTTGTGAGTGATGAGAAGTTATCTTGGTGTAGAGAGGCAATGGGAATTGTTTCCATAGGTAAATGAACACAATTTAAGCTTCTATTGTTTATGCAAAGAACACAACAAGTGGAAACTCAATCAACCAATTAGCTAGCCGAGGAGGATCACTGAAAAATTAATTCAAGTCAATAGTTGAAAGGTGATCGACTGGATGGTTGATTGGTAGATGACTATAGGTTGTCATGCTATGAAACTAGAGGTCGAAAGGTGATTGACTGGATGGTCGATTGGTAGATTATTTATGGTCTAAAGGGGGTTAACTAGATGGTTATTTCGCAGTCGATTGGTATTTGAATGGTGGTCAAAACCAATGACAAAATGCCAAGATTTATGGGATTGCAGCCAATCATCTTCATGGATCTATAACTATTTTGAGCACCATGAATTAGGGTTTTACATGTATAATATTCCCATAAATAGTGCATTATGTAATATTTTCTAAATGGATGGTAAACGTTACTTGGTAGAGAGTGCATTGGTCATGAAGAGGAAGCCAAATTGGTTGTAGAATTGTTATTGTAATTAAGCAAGAGATTAGGATGATGAAATGGTCTTAGGTGTGGACAAAGGTTAGTCACACAACTCTTTATTCAGTGAATGAATAAGACAAAAAAAGAGTGGGAGTCACTGAAGAATTTATGGTTTTCCCAGTTAAGGGTTTCCAGGGTAAATATCTGCCTATTGTGTGTGATTTCCATTGTTTACTTTCTATTTTAATTATGTCTTCTCTCTCTTGTTTGGTTTAGTTTCTCCACAAAGTCCACCTTACTAGGTCATGAAACCATTATTGTATTTATATTATGGTGTTTTGGGAGGCTCTATTTTTTTATGGTCCATGTCCAATATGAAGAGGGGAAGGTGTGATCTAATTCTTTCTCTGCTTAGCCTGCTGTCCATATTCAAGGAGGATTTTGTGCATAGGGTTGACCCTATGTTTATATGGGAACTCATTAACCCTCTCACTTATTTTTGACTATGGTAAACAATGTTTTCAATTTTGTTTTCCAAACACCAAGTCTCACTTGTATTTCAACTGCCTATATTCTATATTTAGGTCACAACCACTCTTTGTGAGGATATGGGTACTTATAAACCCACTCTCATTTTGTATTTGAGATTCCTTCTAACATCTTCTCTCTCAAGTGAATTTGTGGTTATTTACACACCCACACTTGTGTTGGGTATTTACACACCCACACCCATGTTGTATTCATGTCCTCTCGATTGTGTTCAAGTTCTCATATTATATTTGTTATTCATTCTTAATTTTTCTCTATCATATGTATCTATGTTGGGGATTTACACACCCACTCCCATGTTGTTGTTTAGAATTCCTATTTATCTTCAATCTCTTTCAGATATATGTATTTTGGTCTTCCTACTCTCGTTTATGCTACGACTAGTCTTATTAGAGTTGGGTACTTCCATCTCTTATTACTCTTACATGATGTTACTTCCAAGAATTATTTAGATGTATCTTTCAGTGGCACTATTATTTTAGTAATTGTGTAGTATGGGTAGGATATGTATTTCAAACCTCCTCCTTGGATGAGAAAGTCAATGAAAATATTTTCTAGTAGATGAGTAGTTTGGCGGCAACATTCTTTCAGTATACAAGTGGTTGAGTGATCACTTTATTTTAAGGGATGAAGATATTAGAGTTAATTCCTATATATGATGTTTCTTCTAACACTTCTTTTTGTATAGGCAGTTCAATATCATGGTCTCCCAAATGATGATTAGTTTGGTCACAACATTCTTCCAATAGATTATTGGGTCCATTTTTATGTTGAGTTGGGTCATCACAAACCCAGTCTCTCTTCTTCCATCTCCAATTGACTCTTTTCAATTGGGTTTCGTATGACCACTCACTCTTATATCCTCTCTCTTTTGTATTGATGCCTCTCTACAACACTTATTTATCAGATGGATATATCAAATATAATATTCCCCAATATAATGAGCATTTTAGTGTTGGCATTTATTTAGGATCTTAATAGTTCTATGTTGATGATGGTTGGGTATTCAAAAACCCAACCATGTTTGTATTGAGTTGGGTCATCACAAACCCACTTTGTATTATTACAACTATGAATATATCTTTATTGAGTTGGTTATGCCCACTCCTAATTTAATTATTTATCATCTTTCTACATTATCCCATTGGTTATATTGGGGGGGGGGTGTTGTTACACATCAAAATTCCTCACTTTGACAGTGTCTCATTTTCATTGTCACAAGTGTCGTAAGCATCACACTTTTTTCGCAAGTGTCACATTATCTCTCCTAAGTGTCGCATCTCAAACGACACAATGAAAAAACTTGGGAAAACCCCTAAAACATGTTAGAAGAAGAAGCCACATCATCTGACAGTTGGAACAAAATTTTTTACTAGGGAATTATTCATCTTGGTAACTTTTTGGAAGATCAATGCTCCTCTACTCATACAAAGGGAGCGCTAGCGCTCCTTTTCCATCTCAAAGGGAGTGTTGTAGCACTTTGTTGCCCATTTTAAGAGAGCGTTGAGTTGGTTGAGTAAATCTTGGATGAAATCCCATTTTGTTCTGAAGACAACTATGGATGGATTGGGTTAGTTTGGCTCGAATATAACTCCAGGGATGCATCTAAGGAAGATATTACAACTATTGGAGCCATATCCTCAACTAATGCCAAATATACCGAAGGTAGTTGAGTCTCTCAAAGCCTATAAATAGAGGTATTACCATGGTGAAAAGAAGGAGAAAATAAAAAAAGAATTTTTATTTTGATTGTGGATCTTTCAAGCAAGGGTTTGACGAAGAGGACTTTGAGAGGCTGCTACAACATCATCTGAAGATTGTAAGTCTCCCTTTTAAGTTCTCATCTAATATAGTTGGCCTATTTCCTTCAAGTATGTGGTTTCATGTGCTTGTATATGTTTAATTTGATTTGCATAAGATGAATTTACCTTTCCTAATCCATTGGAGTAGAAGGAAGCCGTTTGTTTCTTGTTATTCATTGTAGGAGTTGATTTGTGCTAAAATTTGGATCAAGCTTGTGAATAAGAGCAGCTAGGACGAACGTCATAAACAAAGTACATCCTAATTCACTTTCTCCTCTCTTTTTCAATAAGAAAAATGAGTTTATAGGAATGGTAGTTCCCAAATGATTGTTTATATCTTGGTATAGGGGTCAATAATCCAAGGGAAATTTCACCTTTCTGCAGGGGAATATTTTCGTAACAGGGGGGGTTGAAATAATGACAACCATTACTAGTGGTTGTCTGACATTATGGCTAAGCACCCCCATTATCATATTACTATGTTATGGTTTAATGGATAGTCAACATTATTTATATTATTCTAGGTGGCCAAGGTCAACCTAGGCATATATGTGGGTCCATAACCCCCTCAAGGGGAAGGTGTCCCAACCTCTTACTTATGAGTTTTAAATGTACTATTATCTTGGATTTATTAGTGATTGATTATTTTTCCTAACAACACCATATCCAATGATCTCTTGTTCATGGGTTCACTTCTCTTTATGCGGTATTTTAGTTCAATGTTTATGTTGGATTAGGGTTCATTGAAGTGTTCATCATAGATCCATGATCTCTTTATCATCCAAACAATAACCACGTCCTTGCATTCCTAGTAATACCCCTACAAAATGTTTTTGATTCGTTATTCCATAATGTTGTAGCTAGAAAGTGCTCACTATTGTTGATGCATGGGTTATTT
>JASDQU010100520.1:315602-366542 GCA_032191745.1 Picea mariana
TGACTTGAAGAGATTAGACTACAATAATTGACTTGATGTTATTCTCTCAGAATATAGGACAACATGGAAGAAATGATAAATGTAAAAACCTTTGACAAATAAGCAATAATGTCGATAGAAAACTAGGTGTTATCTTTGTAAATAGAAGTAACATAGAGGATATAGACAACAAAATATTTTAGAAAATGATTGGAAGAATTGGAGAGACTAGAGAAGAACATGCTTTGTGAAATATTTAAATGAGAAATGATCAATATTATGGTGAAAAGTTATGATGCAAACAAGATCAAGAAGTAATATTTTGAAGATGGTATGTTGAATGACACTGAACCCATTCAACTCTAATGTTTTCTGACATTCTTCCCCACAGATTTATACTAAAACAAATATCTATTTTTTGTTCGCCGAGAAGACCCACAAACCCTTTTTGAAGCGTCGTTATTATAGCAAACTTGTCGCAACATCCATCAAATGCAACATATTTATAGATTTTGTAACGTCGCAATTCCGACGTAAAAAAGTCCTAAGTGACCGTTGGTATTTTGACTTGGTGAACATACTAAGGTGACCGTTGGAGGGGAAAACCTAGTTTCCAAAACGTTGCAATTGCGACATATATCTTCACAAACGTGGCAAGAGAGACGTTCCAATGGAAAACGTGGCAAGAGAGACGTTAACGTGGCAAGAGAGACGTCAACGTGGAAAGATCGACGTTATCGGGCAACATGATTTTTTTTTTTTATAAATTTCCTCTATTTTGCAACAATATGGACAATTTTGTCCATAACGCCACAAATAATACGTCAGAATTTTTACAATATGTACTAGTGGAGGATAAATCTTTCTACAAAAGATGTTGTTCAATACTTCACCCTCACTTTTACAAAATCATAATAACTTTACCAACAAAAATCCTTTCTTTTAAAAATTTCCAAAATAGATAGACTTTAGACTTGAATTAGAATGGAAATATTGATGGAAACAAGATGGTATAGGTTTTGAGGTAGGTAAATAGCAGTGCTAAGTTATGCATAGAGTTTGCAGTGCCAGAACAAGGGATTCACAATAGAGTTCATAGCATAAGCAAAAAAAGGTCAAATATGGCATAGACAAGGTGGCCTAACATCAAGGTTTGTTTAAGCTTTATTAAAAGGGGTTGAGATCTCTGCAATTGGTTGAGAATTGTGATAACAGAGGTAAGAGGGATAGTTGGCAGCGTGGACCACCAGTTCGCAGTGCCTAGGAGAAGAGATGATAAAACAATACTTTATTGTACTTCGACATAGCTTAAAATGATCATGGAGTACCTAGAGGTTGAGGCTTGAAAATTGATATGCTTGGTCTTGGATGAATCCACCTGCAGTTGGTCTAACCTCCAACTCACTTTCGTTAGCCAGTTCATGACAATTTTTGTAGCGCCTGTCTGAAAACACCAATTTTTGCAGCGCCAAGCTAGGAGCAATTTGAAATCTTGGAAAAACAATTAGAAAATCTTTAAATGATGAAATCCCAGGTTATTTCCTTAAAAACATAAGTGCTGAAAATAAGGAGATCGGCTGACAAAGCATCATAAGTGCAATTATGGTGATGAGAGAAAAGTGTACCTGAGATGCGTTGCAAATTGTCTGATGAGATGGTAGCATGCAAAAAGAACCTGATTTGACCTTCTAACTGGTAGAGGGACAAAGTGGAGGGGTTTTAGTACATCGTGAAAGTGGTGACATGTCAGGGTGGTGGTGGAGGCATAAGGATAATGGCTTTTCCAATCTTATCATAAGATAAAGATATAACCTAGGGTAATAAGTCAACATCAACACTAACTTTATTTGTGATAAGACCTAAGAGGACTATAAGGAAGAGGACAAAAGTAAAAATTAAACAACACTAATGATAAAAATTAAAAAACCTAAGGTTGGATTGACCCAATCACTTCCATGTGATAACACCAAGAAAGAAGGCGGTTGTTTCATCTATGTAGTGTTGTATGTCAATGACATGTTGCTAGTCGGAAACAACATGGATGTTATAAAGGAGGTGAAGATGCAACTATCCTCCAAGTTCGACATGAAGGATATTGGTGATGTTAAATTCATTCTAGGAATGGAGATTAAGAGAGATTGGGTAGTTAGAAAAAATTGGTTAAATCAGAGGAAGTACGTTGAAACAATCTTAAAACATTTCAACATGCAAGAGTGAAAATCGATCAAGGTACCTATTCATGTAGGGGTAATACTAACTATTGAATAGTGTCCGAGGACACAAGAATAAATAGAGGACATGCTAGTGTTTTTGGTAGTCTAATGTATGCAATGGTCTACACTCAACCATATATTTCCCATGCAATGGGAGTATTTAGAAGTTACACATCGACACCTAGGAAACATAACTGGATTGTTATCTCTGAGTGTTTAGGTACTTGTGTGGCACAACATAGTATGCAATATGTTACCAAAGAAACCTGAAACTGACAGGGAAGTGGATATACATGGCTTTGTCGATGCCGACTGGGATAGAGATAATGATCGAAGAAGGTCAACCTGATATTGCACAAATTTTAGGTTGGGAAAATCTCGACCCAAACCACAATATGGAGACAACTAGGAGAATACCTACCCACTTTCACCTGAGATAGGTATTCTCGTGACTTTAGAGGTGGAGTGATCACCTCAAGGGGGACTCTAGGGAGAATGTGAGATGGAAATCGATACTTATGAAGAGATTCCCCTATATGTCAAGTTGCTAAGTGGAGATTGGCTTGAAAATTAGCTTCAGAGGTGGTTTATGGTTTTCAAGTGTTTGAGTACATACAAAATATGGTTGTACCTACCCGAGACACAAGAAAAGACAATATAAAAGATAAAAAAATCCAATGGACAAGCAAGTTAATCTTGCTTTACCTATTTGCAACAATCAACATAAATATATATCAACAAGTAAAACAACTAGTTACTACATATTTAACCATCAAAATTGTCAAATAATTATTGGACAATAAAGTACTAAAACAATAGATAACTTTCCAATACTTAAGCATGAACTTTGACGGTAAATCAGGGCTTCCAAATGAAATCATCAATAAATTGTTATGGAAGCCTTATGTTTGTAGTAAACAATTGCTACAACAACAAGTTCCAACCATAAAAATAAAAAAGTAAACCATGAAAAAGATAGCCCATAACCAAAAGAACAATAATCTAGGTTTAGAAGTCAATTTCCATGGTTGAAAAGTGAGTAAATGATGAAACAAAGTGAATTTTGTTGCAGCCCTAATGGATGTATCATTAAATTTATTGCATCAATGAAATCCTTGGATAAAAGAGGATGACCTTAGGGCACAAGAAAGCTTATAACATGTAGAAACAAATCTAACTTAAACAATTTCGATATCTCGTATTTCTACGTATCCCAATGAAATGATTTTATTTCTCCAGTGAAAGATATTATTTCCTTTAACTATTGGGTTATGGAGTCTTTAAAAATGAAACATCTAGTTGTGCTACTTCCTTGGGGGTGTAATCCCTTTTACTCCCCAAGGAAAGCAAGACTAGCTAAGAAAAACCCTTGGAGGGTGTAACCCTTTTACTCCTCATAGTATTCCTTTATGCAAAAAATTATTCCAAGACAAATATGATGGTATTAGTGGGGTTGTATGCCCTTATACTCCCTAAAATTTTAACAAAATAACCCTGTGACCAATAAAAGAAGCAATAACATGAAATATTCCTTACCTAGTCCAGGCATTAACAAGATAAACTCCTTTTAACAAATAAAATCCACCATAAAAGAAAGAAAACACCTCCAAGAAAGATAGAACCTTAATTATTCATCCAATATCCAAATAAAACCATAGCAAGAGATAGTATCAACAGAGAAAGACAAAATTTCCAACTAAGGCGCAAATTTCAGCCAAGAATCATCTCCAAGATGGGAGAGTTATGATGTAAATGAGATAGAAATGATCTCTATTTATATAAAAAGTTATAATAAGAATTTGACCACAAACATTAGGGTAAACCACAAAGTAAGGGGACAACAACCCTCACTTTTCCCCTTTACAATTTAAAATTTGATTTTGCACAATAGAAACCCTAGAAAAAGCATGATGTCACCTCTTTAGGCAACGTTTCGGTATCTTTGGAAAGTCATTGAGGTTGGGGATGAAACGTTGGGCCTCCAAAGGCCTTCCTCCAAGGTTCTAGGGCCCTCTCTCCACCAACTTAATGTGTCCTCATCAAATTATTCCATGTGTCCCTTCACCACCAAACCCTAACCCACACATGACGTCAAGCCCTAAAAGTATGACGTTTTGGCCTCCAAAGGTAAAACATTGGGATAATAGGGGCATGGGTGAGGTACTACAAGTCATATCTCAAGCCTCCAAAGGATTCCATCATCATCTGGAGTGTGGGCCATGGTATCCAATCGGTGGGTTTCAAGCTCCAAGGAAGCCCAAGCTAGGCTATTCTTCCAAATTTGTCCACCAAACAAGGTCCTACAAAGATAATGAATACACCCTCCAATGATATCAAGTCAAATGCATCTTGATAAGTAAATCAAATCAATAAAATATCCATCTAAGCATCTACATCCAAACCACCTTATCAAAATAAACAAGTTCTCAAATCCCCTATGCAAGTTTCCAAGTTTGGGTATGGGAGGGTTGATAAAGTGACCTATTAGGTGAATCATACCTCAAGTTTAGGAGTTCTTTCCAAGTGGATCCCTCTCTAAGACATGTGGAAAAATTTAAATGGATGGGGGAAATACTCTTGGGCATGGGGTTCATGACAGAGAAGGGATCATAGTATCTCATTTACGGGTGCCTTTGTAGAGGGTGTGTTGCACCTTCATTTTCAATGCAACCTTTTTCCAAGCTCATTTATTTCCTTTTGTCTTTTTAAAATGTTTCCAAGTTGAAGACAAGGTGGGGCTTCTACCTAAGCATGAAAAATAGTTTCCAAAATGACTCTATATTGGTCACATAATGCTTCCCTAAGTTGAATTCATGTGTAGGTATTCTACCTAAGCATGAAAAACAACCCCCACACCTGCTCCACCTTGGTTGACATTTCGTATTAGTTAATTTTTATGGGTCCCATTAGTTTCTTATGAGAGACATTTCATTCTCCTTGGGATCCCTAGGCAAGCATATAGAAGTTTCATGATTGGATTTTATCTTTTTCCAGCTACAAGCATCTAGGCCTTCACCCCCTTCTTCCGATGAAATGAGGGACAATCCCTTCTTGGGTCAATACACCTGAAAATCCCAAAATGTAAGGAGATGAGGGGATGAAGTGTGGAAATTGAAAAGTATGGTCAGGAATGGAATGATGACTCGCCAAAAGGACATCCAAGTAGAAAACCTATCCCTAATGGTGACCCACTTACTATGGTGCAATGTCAACCACCAAAGTGAAACAGGGCAAAGAGCACAATGTCCAAGAAAATGTTAGATAATCAAAAATAGTTTTAAATGCAACAAAATTAAATGCCTCAAATATTGAAATGACACTCACCATAATACATGACTTGTACCTCATGGATCAAGACCCAATATCTCCCAAAGTCCATCTAATGTGGTGGATATTGTCGTGATGAACCTAGACATGTGGTGGTGAGGTGGGTCTTTGTCTATGCAAGTGGACACTGCTAGTCAAGTTGTCTCTCGATACTCCATGTCCGCAACCTGAGGGCCTCAAGACATCATCTCCTTATTTATCCCTAGGAATTTGGGATAGCATGACCAATGGATATATGTTTAGAATGTTCGGTGAAGAAATCAATTAGATGAGTAAGAGACAAGTGGTAGTAGCCTTATCAACAATAAAAGATGAATACATGGAAGCCACTCATGTAGGAAATGAAGTAGTTTGGTTGCATAGATTGTGTTTAATAATTGGGTTTGAACAACAATCCATGAGGATAAATTGCGACAACCAAAGTGCAATTTTCTTGGAAAAGAACCCAACTTACCATTCTAGGATGAAGCATATTGATGTACAATACCATTTCGTAAGAGACATGGTGGAAAAAAAAGAAGGTGATGCTAGAGAAGGTAGATAGTTTGAAAATCATTGTAGACTATTTGAGCAAGTTTGTGAGTGATGAAAATTTATCTTGGTGTAGAGAGGCAATGGGAATTGTTTCCATAGGTAAATGAACACAATTTAAGCTTCTATTGTTTATGCAAAGAACACAACAAGTGGAAACTCAATCAACCAATTAGCTAGCCGAGGAAGATCCACTGAAAAATTAATTCAAGTCAATAGTTGAAAGGTGATCGACTGGATGGTTGATTGGTAGCCTACTATAGGTTGTCAGGTTATTCCACTAGAGGTCGAAAGGTGATTGACTGGGTGGTCGATTGGTAGATGATCTGTGGTCTAAAGGGGGTTAACTAGATGGTTATTTTGCAGTCGATTGGTATTTGAATGGTGGTCAAAACCAACGACAAAATGCCAAGATTTCTGGGATTGCAGCCAATCATCTTCATGGATCTATAACTATTTTGAGCACCATGAATTAGGGTTTTACATGTAGAATATTCCCATAAATAGTGCATTATGTAATATTTTCTAAATGCATGGTAAACGTTACTTGGTAGAGAGTGCATTGGTCATGAAGAGGAAGCCAAATTGGTTGTAGAGTTGTTATTGTAATTAAGCAAGAGATTAGGAAGATGAAATGGTCTTAGGTGTGGACAAAGGTTAGTGACACAACTCTTTATTCAATGAATGAATAAGACAACAAAAGAGTGGGAGTCGCTGAAGAATTTATGGTTTTCCCAGTTAAGGGTTTGCAGGGTAAATATCTGTGTATTGTATGTGATTTCCATTGTTTACTTTCTATTTTAATTATGTCTTCTCACTCTTGTTTAGTTTAGTTTCTCCACAAAGTCCACCTTACTAGGTCATGAAACCATTATTGTATTTATATTATGGTGTTTTGGGAGGCTCTATTTTTTTATGGTCCATGTCCAATATGAAGAGGGGAAGGTGTGATCTAATCCTTTCTCTTCTTAGCCTCCTGTCCATATTCAAGGAGGATTTTGTGCATAGGGTTGACCCTATGTTTATATGGGAACTCATTAACCCTCTCACTTATTTTTGACTATGGTAAACAATGTTTTCAATTTTGTTTTCCAAACACCAAGTCTCACTTGTATTTCAACTGCCTATATTCTATATTTTGGTCACAACCACTCTTTGTGAGGATATGGGTACTTATAAACCCACTCTCACTTTGTAGTTGAGATTCCTTCTAATATCTTCTCTCTCAAGTGAATTTGTGGTTATTTACACACCCACACTTGTGTTGGGTATTTACACACCCACACCCATGTTGTATTCATGTTTTGTCGATTGTGTTCAAGTTCTCATATTATATTTGTTATTCATTCTTAATTTTTCTCTATAATATGTATCTATGTTGGGGATTTACACACCCACTCCCATGTTGTTTTTTAGCATTCCTATTTATCTTCAATCTCTTTCAGATATATGTATTTTGGTCTTCCTACTCTCGTTTATGCTACGACTGGTTTTATTAGAGTTGGGTACTTCCATCTCTTCTTACTCTTACAGGATGTTGCTTCCAAGAATTATTTGGATGGATCTTTCAGTGGCACTATTATTTTAGTAAATGTGTAGTATGGGTAGGATATGTCTTTCAAACCTCCTCCTTGGATGAGAAAGTCAATGAAAATATTTTCTAGTAGATGAGTATTTTGGTGGAAACATTATTTCAGTATACAAGTGGTTGAGTGATCACTTTATTTTAAGGGATGAGGATCTTAGAGTTAATTCCTATACACGATGTTTCTTCTAACACTTCTTTTTGTATAGGCAGTTCAATATCATGGTCTCCCAAATGATGAGTAGTTTGGTCACAACATTCTTTCAATAGATTATTGGGTCCATTTTTATGTTGAGTTGGGTCATCACAAACCCAGTCTCTCTTCTTCCATCTCCAATTGACTCTTTTCAATTGAGTTTCGTATGACCACTCACTCTTATATCCTCTCTCTTTTGTATTGATGCCTCTCTACAACACTTATTTATCAGATGGATATATCAAATATAATATTCCCCAATATAATGAGCATTTTAGTGTTGGCATTTCTTTAGGATCTTAATAGTTCTATGTTGATGATGGTTGGGTATTCATAAACCCAACCATGTTTGTATTGAGTTGGGTCATCACAAACCCACTTTGTCTTATTACAACTATGACTATATATTTATTGAGTTGGTTATGCCCACTCCTAATTTAATTATTTATCATATTTATCCATTACCCCATTGATTATATTTAGGGTTACACATCAAAATTCCTCACTTTGACAATGTCTCATTTTCATTGTCGCAAGTGTTGTAAGTGTCACACTTTTGTCGCAAGTGTCACATTCTCTCTCCTAAGTGTCGCATCTCAAACGACACCATGAAAAAACTTGGGAAAACCCCTAAAACATGTTAGAAGAAGAAGCCACATCATCTGACAGTTGGAACAAAATTTTTTACTAGGGAATTATTCATCTTGGTAACCTTTTGGAAGATCAACGCTCCTCTACTCATAAAAAGGGAGTGCTAACGCTCCTTGTCCATCTCAGAGGGAGTGTTGTAGCGCTCTATTGCCCATTTTAAGAGAGCATTGAGTTGGTTGAGTAAATCTTGGATGAAATCCCATTTTATTCTGAAGACAACTATGGATGGATTGGGTTAGTTTGGCTCGAATATAACTCCAAGGATGCATCTAAGGAAGATATCACAATTATTGGAGCCATATCCTCAACTAATTCCAAATATATCGAAGGTAGTTGAGTCTCTCAAAGCTTATAAATGGAGGTATTACCATGGTGAAAAGGAGGAGAAAATCAACAAAGAATTGTTATTTTGATTGCGGATCTTTCGAGCAAGGGTTTGATGAAGAGGACTTTGAGAGGCTGCTACAACATCATCTGAAGATTGTAAGTTTCCTTTAGAAGTTCTCATCTAATATAGTTGGCCTATTTCCTTCAAGTATGTGGTTTCATGTGCTTGTATATGTTTAATTTGATTTGCATAAGATGAATTTACTTTTCCTAATCCACTGGAGTAGAAGGAAGCCATTTGTTTCTTGTTATTCATTGTAGGAGTTGATTTGTGCTAAAATTTGGATCAAGCTTGCGAATAAGAGTAGCTAGGATGAACGTCATAAACAAAGTACATCCTAATTCACTTTATCCTCTCTTTTTCGATAAGAAAAATGAGTTTATAGGAATGGTAGTTCCCAAATGATTTTTTATGTCTTGGTATAGGGGTCAATAATCCAAGTGAAATTTCACCTTTCTGCAGGGGAATATTTTTGTAACAGGGGCGTTGAAATAATGACAACCATTACTAGTGGTTACATGACATTATGGCTAAGCACCCCCATTATCATATTACTATGTTATGGTTTAATGGATAGTCAACATTATTTTTATTATTCTAGGTGGCTAAGGTCAACCTAGGCATATATGTGGGCCCATAACCCCCTCAAGGGGAAGGTGTCCCAACCTCTTACTTATGAGTTTTAAATGTACTATTATCTTGGATTTATTAGTGATTGATTATTTTTCCTAACAACACCATATCCAATGATCTCTTGTTCATGGGTTCACTTCTCTTTATGTGGTATTTTAGTTCAATGTTTATGTTGGATTAGGGTTCATTGAAGTGTTCATCATAGATCCATGATCTCTTTATCATCCAAACAATAACCATGTCCTTGCATTCCTAGTAATACCCCTAAAAAACGTTTTTGATTCGTTATTCCATAATGTTGTAGCTAGAAAGTGCTCACTATTGTTGATGCATGGGTTATTTATGGGCTCAATTTCACCTCCATATGCCCAATTTATGATGAATTTAACTTGGAGACCTAATTTCCACCATAAATCAAAATTTTAATTGCCCAAACTATACAAAATAAATAAATAAATAAATTATATTAAAAAATCGTCTTAGTGCATGAGTGCTTTAATAGTGTCTCCACCCAAGTGGTAGGATGGAGGCTCATCATTGATTGTTTGTAAAAATAAGTGGAAGTCGTGACTTCTATTACCAATAATGTCTTTGGGGAAATTAGAGAATGAACTTGCCACCCAAAGCAACAATGGGGTGGTGGTGGAGGATGATGTAGATGAGAAGGGGGGGGTTGCCTTTGGTATCAACAACCAAGAGGTGGTGTGAGACGATGGAAGCGGGGGAGAAGGGAGTATGAAAGGGGGATGGAAGAAAGTGTAGGAAGGGGCTAGGGGGTAGGTGAGGGGGGAGGGGGGGTTCATGAGGGGATTAAGGAGTAAGGATGGGAATTAGGGAAAGGGGATAATATAGTTTTTTAATAGCTACATGAAGGGATGATGCGATGGGATTGGAAGTGGGGAAAGGAGGGCCACGATAGTGGTTTGAGGGTCACGATAAATGACCATCAATAACAAGTATTATGTCCCAATGTAGAAGGGTCATGGGAGTGTTACCATAATTTATAAGGAAAGGTTACCAAGGGAGTTTGAATCCCTCCCATACGTTGAAAAATTATTCAAGGTATAAGAAAAACACAACAATAAGAACCAACAACCAAAGAAACCATGAGACTAGCAATACCATGCACCTAGAGGTGTATTGAATTAGTGTTGAATTCTAAACATCAAATCCCTAGGCACCATAACTCTTTTTGGTAGTGGCTTAGTCATGGAGACAACCTTTCTCAGCAATGGGAAAGGAAAATATATGGGAGAGCATGGTGAATCGTATTTTTCACCAAAATAGAACATTGCATGAAATGGCATGCATGTCAACCTATCGTCCTCTTCCTTGATTTATGTCCATCCTTAGCTTGTGGAGGAGGGCACATGTACTTGGGTGGGATTGGGTTATGTGGTGGGGGGGTTTTATCAAGATCAAACATAGTTACATAGTCGATAATAACTGAGAACTCAAATTGAGAACTCTGTCCCTAAAAACCCATATTATTTTTGCATCAAAAACACCAAAATCAACCCTTCAATCAAAATGTGGTGCTATAAGTAACACCTTTTTTTTCAAGGTTAAAATTACAATATTTTGCAACTATGCCCTTCAAAACGTGTAATGTTGCTAACACAAACCTTAAAATTGACCCACAAATCAAAAAGTGGTTCTACTAGTAGCACCATTTTTTTGGTGTTAAAATTACAATTTGTTTGAAACTATCATCCTTAACAACCAATATCGTTGCAATCAAAATCTTAAAATCAACCCCTAAATTAAAAGGTGGTACTACTAGTAGCACCCTTTTTGGGTGTGCTTAAAATTGCAACATTCTTGAAATCATGACCTTAACAATCAATGGCATTCCAACTGAAACCTTAAAATCAACCCCAAATATAAACATGGCACTACTAGTAGCACATTTTTTTCAAGCTTAAAATTGCAACATTTTTTAAACCATGGAATACTTCATCACTCCAAGCTTAAAATGTTCACTCGTTTAGGGTTAATTTATCACTCTAAGCACCGAATAATAAATAATGACATGATGATATCAATCTATAATCTAAAAGTTCAACACTACTTCCAAATAGTTTATTTACTTATTAATAAAAAGAATAAATATAAATTGCATTGAATTAAGCACAAATTATTTCATAAAAATATTGTTGCATTATCCATATTCAAACCAAATACGCTAAGAAATCTTGTTATATTGTTCATAATCAAATCATGTAAGCTAAGAAATATAGAAATAATCCATACCTTCATGGAAGATCATTTGTAAGTTTAAACGTCATTTTAGATTTAAACATAGTTACCAACTTAACGAGAATTCTTGAGAGTTTTTGTTTTTTTAGAAGTCTCATTTAGTGGCTATTTTTACCCCTATTTCAAAAAGTGGTGCTAGCAGTAGCACTCATGTTTTTTAGAGCTAAAATTACAAAATTTTACAATTGTCATCTACAATGTTACAAATAAAAACCTTAAAATTGACCCCTGAAACAAGAGGTGGTGCTCACAACATCACCCTTTTTTTTTCGGGGTTAAAATTACAACTTGGTTGAAATTGTGATCTTGAAAACCAATACCATTTCGCACAAAATCCTTCAAATTGACCCCTGAAATTAAAAGTGGTGCTACTAGTAGCATCCCCTTTTCTTTGAAGTCTGTCTATAACTTATTTAAAATAATTGCATTCACAATTGATATCACGGTGAATTGAAATCATGAAATCAACATTTGAATTGAAACATGGTACTATAAGTAGCACATTTACTTTCATTTTTCAAACTTTAAATTGCAACTTTTTTCACTAATATCTAAACAACTAACACTCTTACAAATAAAATTATGAAAAAGAAAAAAATATTATTTAAAAAAAATATTAAAAAAAAACTGAAAATGTATTTTATTTTTTAAAATATCTATAACATAATAATTAAAAAAATTGTAAATAAAACTATTAAATAATAATAATAATAATAATAATAATAATAATAATAATAATAATAATAATAATAATAAATAATTTTGTTTTAATAATATTTCATTTTTTAAAACATAATCATTTAAAAAAAAAAAAAATTAATTGAAATTGAAAAAAATAGCGAAGAAGGGGAGGGCGATTCTCGGAATCGTCCCCATTTCACTTAAATTTTTTTAATTATATTTTATGAAAAAATCTAAAAATAACTAAAATAAAAAGAAAACCATATAACAAACCAACCCATGAAAATAATAAATAAAATATCCTTAGAAAAAGGTTCTTACTCCTCCGCCTATCTCCTTGAAAAAAAAATAAATTAAAACTAAGATTAAATTAAAAAAAAAAACAACTTGAATTTAGAAAATAAATAAAACATCAATTTTGAATTGGGAGATAATTCTGCGAATCAACCCTCCCTTCTCCTTCATCCCTCATAGAATTACACCCCAAACAACAATTTTATTTTTATTTTTAATTATTTTTAATATGATTATTTTTCAAAGTTTTTTTTTTCTTTTTAATTTTGATTTTTTTAAAATTCTTCATTAATATTTTTACAATTTTGTTTTTTATTTAATTACATTTTTCCAAAGTTTATTTTAAACTTTTTATTTTTATTTAATCCAAAGTTTATTTTATTAATTTTTAAAATTTGATTTATTTTTTAATTTTTTTTGTGTTTCAATATGGTGATTTTTTAAATTAAATTAAATTGGTTTAAATTGGTCTATTTTCAAAGTAATGTAATGCCCATTTTTTTAAATATAATAATATTTTTTTAATTTAAAAACAAAATTGAATTCGTCTTATTTATATTAATTGTTTATGTTTAAAAATGCAGAAACATTATTATTATTAAAATGATAATATTATATTTTATTAAAATTATTATTATATTTTATATTTTTCGTCAAAGGAAGATGACATCAAGGAGGCTATATGAGGTATTGTTTAGTTTTAAGATGTTCTTAAAAAAATGTTTAATTTGACATATGTAACACCCCTTTCATGGTGTTAGTAGTTGTTTTCACAAAACAGCTTAAAGTAAGATTATTTAGATTGTAATATTTTTTTTCATAAAAAAAAGTTTCTTATATTTATAGAATACACATGTTTCGTTCTTAAAAAAATGTTTTAAAAGGCTTCCCTGTTGTTTGTAACAACAAAATGTCCTAAGACTATTGTCTCCTTTCCATTCATTGTGATTCATTTACTTTATGTACTTGATTCAATCCCTGCATCATTGACTTGTCCTTAAAAAAGAGTTACAGTCGAAACTCCATGGCTTCTGTTTCATTGCCTTCAAAAAATTCATAGTACCCGAAGGCCCCTTGTTGCAGTTGTAAAGCTTGTTTTGAGAGTTTGTCTTCTTTTACATTGAGTTCTCTCATGATGTGTTGGAAGGACAACCAATCAAAAGATTGAAAGGAGAGTCTAATGTCTCTCATAATATTATCCAAGTTGATGTTTTTGATAGAGATTTTTCCTTTGGCCTAGTCCATCACCAGTTACGAGTCGCCCAAAACCTGAATCTTCCTATCATCCTTTAACTTTGTTGTCTCTAGGAGGGTCCATAAGACGATGAGCTCTGCTTTATTATTGGATCCCCCTCCTGGAGCATACCCGATGTTAATGTAATGGTTTTGAGTGAGGAACATGACTATACCTACCCCACGGTGTCCTTGGCTGGCACTGTCAAAACAACTCAATGGTATTGAGTAATCTAGAACAGGGAAAGTGGGGATCCTTTGTTTCGGGGATTTCGGGTCTTCTTTAGTTTTTGATGCCTGAGCCAGTGTTAAGGTTGTAATCACTTCTGATGACATCTATTTTTCCTTAATGATAGCCGCATTCTGAGCCCACCATAAGTTTGCAACCAAAATGCAAGGAAGTCATGGATACAACTTTAAAGATATGTCATGTATCCAAAACTTGTAACATTCCTCATGGGAAGGGAAATTCCAGTCTGCACCTATTTTAAGATTTTCTTTTAAAGTTGAGGTAACCTGACCTGCAAAGGGGCATGAAATAAAGAGCTGAGAAACAAATTTAGGAAATTGTTTACACAAAATATAGTGGTTTGGGCCATGCCAATTCCTTTTCTCCAAATTATCCCAGGTCGACAGTTTGTTGGTTAAATTCAGCCACATCAAAAGTTTACACTGCAGAGGAGCCTTGGATTTCCATAGAGTCTTCCACCACCAATGTGGCTGGACATTTTGTATTTCCTCTTGCCAAGCTTTATATCCCAATTTGGTTGTAAAGGATCCATCTCTTGGGTTGCAGGAGAAACATAATGAATCCTCGATTTCTTGTGATAAGGTGTCCAAGTTTTCGCTAAGTCGAGATAAATAAGAGTTCCATTCATCGCATACTGCTTCTGTGAGCTCTAGGGTAAACGCATCTTTCCAACTAACATGACCTTGAGGCTGGGGGAAACCAATATAGGCGTCGTGTAGAGAAAGAATGTTTTTTTTCTTAAGAAAAGGATGAGTGGCAAAGAAAGTTGAAAGGAGTTTCCTGCTCCCAACCAGAGGTGCTCTCCCACCCTGAATTTTTTCACGTCGCCTATTTTCCAAGCCACTTGTTCTCCTACCAGTGGGAAGGATTTGACTAGAGCCTTCCACACAATGGATCCAAGAGAAGACTTGTTCGGAAGCCTAAACCAGTCGATGACTGAAAAGTTGGGAAAATATTTAGACCGCATCACTTTAGTCCAGAGCGAGTTCCCCGTCGCGAGCCTCCAAAATTTCCTTCTGTCCAAAGCTCTCACAAACATACGAATATCTTGTATGCCCCAACCACCAGAGGCTTTAGAGGATGCTATTGTGGACCACTTCGCTAGATGTAAACCCCCTATAGGATTGTTGTCGTCCCATAGGAAGTGGCTACTAAGCTTTTTTATTTTGTCCAAGATTCCCTTTGGGATGGTGTTGAAGTTTTTACTTATACAACTAGCAGTTACAATTCTTCTTTATTATTATAATCATTTAGCACATTAGCTGCATAAATAATATCATTGAAAGAGAGGCAATCACAAAAACAATAGAGACACACATATTATCCTGGGAAACCCTCATAGGGGAGAAAACCCAACAAAAACTTCCTCAATATAGATAGACCAAGAATCTATCGAGTCTTTTCACAACTTTGGCTCTCCATGTTTGAAAATTTCTCCAAGTAGGAGAGAACTTTACAGGTTCCAATTCCGTAAGATTTAACGATTCGAGAAAGGATAAAAAGAAACCACGTTGTCAGTCCTATTTTGGATGGGGACCCCAGAATTCCCACAGCGAGAGAGTGAAGTTCAGATCTCCTCCAATGACTGTTAAAGGGTCATTAAAAACTCCTTTGGATTTCAAAGAAGGTGTAGTCGTTGTCTTTATGTTTTAATTTTACAAAAATAGTGGAAGTTGTAAAGGACAAAGATAGGGCTTTAAAAGTCAGACTCCAACCTCTCAAAATTCCACCAAAATGTCCATAAGCGTTGACCGCACTAAAAGCCCATTCTTTTAACCAGGAGCATATTTTTTTTATAGCTACTTCCCCTTTACGCATTGTCCCCTGTAACAAAAGAACATCCGGACTAAGGCTCAAGAGCAACCTTTTGAGGGCTAATTATATTTTAGGGCCCCAATCCCTCAAGAGGTGAGTGGAGGCCTATAGCAATGATGCTAGAATGCTCCTAGGAGAAAACAGGATTCTCAAGGGAGAATTGAGGTAGCATAACAATACTATGAAGATCTTGGTTTCTTAGTGCACCCATGGCCTCCATTTATAGCATTTATTCAAGGAAATATTCAACTGGTTCTTAGTGTGAACAAGGGGCCCTTTAGGGCACCCTTTGGTCCTTGACCAGCCCCCCATTCAGATTTTACTCAGATTTGAAGGTCAAATCAAGTTGGGAGCTGGTCCATAAGTGGTTGGGGGGCCGAAAAGAAACATAAGTGTGAAGTTCACATGAGTGCGCGACTTTTCTCGTACACAGTCGTAGATATGGCACATTGTGTGCTCTACGGGCTTTGTTGGCTCGCGCACTATGCACGCGATTCATTTAGTGAGTTTGCGCATGTCAATTTTTTCCCAATTCTATAGTTTGTGCCTTTTAAAATGGATTTTGGTGTTGTAGGTGAACTAATTGATATTGGCATTGTTGCATTTCTGTAACCATTTGCGTGCAATGTTGCGAACGAAATTTCAGTGATAACAGATGCCCCCTTATGTGTGAGGTTAGGAGCATATATATAGCTGAAATACATCAATGTTTTTTCTACTGAGAGTTCCGTTGTAATGAAGAGTGTTGAGAGCAACTACAAGCACGATCCATTGGAGGGAGAGGGGAAACTATGGGACCCAAATCTTTCTCTAGGGAGAAAAAATAAAATATGTATACAAACGAGGCGGGCATGCCCCATGCTCGTGTCATGTAACTCAAAAGGTAAGACAATAACTGAAGTTCTATGCTGATGTAGATAACTACAGCACCCTCCGGGGTGATTTGATAATGACAAATGACAATTCTGAATGGTGAACATACTTTGAAAAGAGGCAAGGACGTCTATAAGAAGTGTCGATGAATCGTAGGCATTGATGGCCTAACAAATTCATAGGTCTTCAGCTAGTATAAAAAAACTGCAATAGTCACATAGCAAGACCCACCATAACATGATATCTTGTTGAAGTAAAATGTTATGGGGGTCAACGGAATTAGAGAGAAATGATGGTTCTCTCTGTTTCGTCTGAGACTCCTCATTGTAAAGGTAATGAGAGTCAAGATATTGTCTCCCTTCTGGAAACTGTACTGATGTCAACAGATAGGGAGATGTGACTCCAAGATGCAAAGGGATTCATAAAATTCACGGAAATAAGATCAGGAACTGATAGGGAACATGGATGAAGTCAAGATGTGGTGAGACTCAATACTTCCCTTGGTTGGGGGTATGTTTGAAGGATGATTGACAACAACCATAAAACAGTATCTAGTGTCAGGGGGACAACTAGATATGGTTAAATTGTGCCAGAGGCGTGACAAAGTGGAAAAAATCATAGATCAAGGGTACATGGACTTTGGGATACTCTGGGCTTATGAACAATGTCAAAATGAGAAAAAGAGAGTGGATGTCCCAACCAAGGGCGACATGGGTTGCGTTGCTGGGAAAAGAAGGTCATCAAGGGTGATGACAAAAAGATAAGTAAATGATGGAAACAAAGGCTTTTTACAATTACCAAATAAATAAAGAATAATTTGGGATGAGTGTACAGATATAGAAATGGGTGCCCTAGTGCGAGATGGCTTGTCTTGTGAGGGCTCAAGTTGTGACGAGAACTAGTGGAGGGTGGGGGGCCCATGGGTGGGTTTTTGTATGAGGTAAATGAATGGAGGACAATCTGCAGATAGTAAAACTGATTGTGGATGAAATGGAGAGTTAATGATACTACGCAAGTGTGGTCAAATAGAACCGAGATGAGATAACCTGGGAGTCCATCGGGAGAGCTAGAAATATGATGAAAAGAATTATGTGGCTTATTCTCGAGAGTGCATAAGACTATCGGGACTTCCATCCCTAGGGGGTGAAAGTAGCATGAGTGTCAAAGTACCAAGGGGAACTATGAATGGGACAACTCATGTGGGGGAGAGTGTTACCGGGTGACAGTACCAAAATGTAGCAGAGGTGATGGTACTGCAGAGGCATATGTAGGGACCCTTAAGGTGAACGTCGGAGGGTGTGACTGGGAGATGCAATTGATATTCAGAGGGAATGATTACATGCCAGTGTTGAACATATACCTGAAGGGGATGCGCTATTTATGATGACCAAGTACCTGCACACATTAAAACTGAATAGCTGATGTGAACAATATCTGATGATAAAGAACATATAACAACTATTTGATAATTTTGAACATGATCATGCGTACCTGGACGTAATGTGAGAAAAATGATCCTCTGGGGCCAAGTGTAGATGGTGACCCAGGGAATTGTTTATGTAGATGGTGGGACTGTGATCCTGTGGTTGAAGACGGAGCGGGAAACAGAGTCTCTGGGCTCCTGTAGCTGAGTGTGGAAGTTTGGAAAAAGGGACTATATATGGTTGGTGGGCCCATAGTGCCACCTCATTTGTACCCGCTGCTATAGTGAGTTGATGAGAGTATTTGGAGGAGTTTCAAAGATTACGGGAGCTCGATTCAACCGATCAGGGAGGTGTGAGAGTCAGCTTAGTGGTCCCATCCTCCTGCACAGTATGATTTTGATAGGGTTGAGTTAGGGGTCATATGGATGGTTGTACAAGGGTAGGTTTATGGGTGGGCCCACTAATGCACGGGAGAAGGAAGGATACCCGTGCTCAGATGCATGAGTATAATTCCATCACCCACACATAATGTGCGTTTGTGCTTGACACAATCGTGCATAGGGGCGCGTGGGAGGGAAAAACAAGCGTGCATAAGATGCACGCATGTTAGAATTACAGTTGCGCATTGTGCGCAGCTGTTTCTCAGACAATTGGGCATCAGTCGCAACTTTGTAGAGAACAAGTGTGCATGTGTGTGCACCTATTGGCGTGACAACTGTGCATGGATGTGAAGCTGTTTCTCCGACATTTGCGCATTAATTCATAGTTGTGCAAATAACAAGCGTGCATATGTGCACACCTGTGGGGATGAAAGCCGTGCACTAGAGGCGAAGCTAAGGGTGATTGAAATTTTGAATTTTTGATGTTTTTGATGAATGATGAGGGTTGACCAAGTGTTTTTGTGTGGATTCAAGTGATCATCTTGTGATAGGAGAGTTAGTAAGCCATTCCACTAGAAGGAGTGAGACTGGGAGCACCTCTAACAGACAGTGAGAGAGCAACCAAGTGTTCGGAGACACTTGGCAGACTACAAGTTTCTCAAGTTCTTTGAGTGCCCTTTCATATAGTCACAGGAGTTCCTGCTTCAATATTTGATATCCATGTGGAGTGCTGATCTCCAGTGCTTCATTGTGAGGGGAAAATAGTTGACACTCTCATTTTTTGAGGATGTATACTTTCTGACGGGGCTCCCCTTCCAGGGAATGGCCCTGCCTGCTAACCCCCAGTTGTTGGGGGATGTGAGATTGATAGACTTGGCATGACGCTACTACTCGGGGCCGAACCCGATGTCGGGTTCAGTTATCCATATTGAGGCAATGGATGAGATTTTTCCTTAGTGTATCACGGCCATGGTGGTGAGGATCTATGGATCCTTAGCGACTAAGTGAATCTCAGGAGGTCAACTGAGGATTGTGGAGAGGGTCCTAGATGGGCAGTTTTTTGCCTGGGGGCTGATGTTGCACTCCAGGATGATGGGGAAAATTCACAGGTGTCGGACCATTGAATCTGGTGAGTTTTCGTTTGGGTCCATTGTGGTGGCATGGTTTATGGAGAGGGTGCCCCTATTGCGCCCAAGGATTTTGTTGGCGCCTTCAGGGCCACAGGAGCCGTGATTGATGTAGTGGGCCTAGGTGTTGGCTCGTCACGGTGGGGTGGGGGAGGGTGGTAACTACTTCATGACCACTGTGGAAAATGTGTCATGTCATATGAAACAGGTGATACTATGGTATCCATGCGGTGGGATGGACTGCCAACACGGCCCAGACATGGTGCTACCTTCTGGAGAGGTCTGGGATCATAGAAGTATGTTTGTGCATTTATGTTTTGTGATTTTGATAGTGTAGCATATGTTTATATATATATGGATGTTGACTCTACATTTTTTTTTTTTTTTGCAGATGTGGGGCCAATAGGCCGTGAGGTTGAGATGGTCGGGGAGCCGATGTGCCAGAGGCTATTTCGATCGTCGTAGGCAGAGCCGCGGGTAGGACATTGGTGTAGGAGAGATGATGTTGGTGTTGGGCCAACACATGAGCTGAGGGAAAGCTAGAGGTGGATATTTGATGATGCTGGTGTAGGACCATCGCATGAGGCACGAGTAGAGGTCAGCATAGGGATGGAGGACCTTCATCACTGGTTCAAGGAGGTGCTACAAGGTGTGTCGGAGGGCATGTGGTCCCACATCCAGGATGAGAGGGTCCCGGAGCAGTGTGTGGGTGTTCCTGCAGAGTGGCGGACCTTGATCCATTAGGCAACTGTAGCGGGGGCAGTGATGACTGGTCGACTACCCTCTAGACCTAGAGGCCCCCTAGCTGGTGGGGCGCCTCCATCTGATAGAGGACCTAGGGGGGAGATCTGAGGGCACCATAAGTGTCAGTTGTTTTTTGGTATTTATATAGACTTGCGAGCCCATTTTGTATAGGATAGGGGGTACCCATTTTGTATCTATAGGGGTGAGCGGACTCACTGGCCTACGGGAAATGCATAATTTGTACTTTGTAAACATTTGTGACACTTTGGCAGATATATATATATATATATATATATATATATATATTTTGGCGCTTTATTATTTCTACATGTGTTTATGTTTTTTTTTATGGTTTATGATGTCTAATCTATATGTTGTGACCGATGTATGATTTTAATGTATATGCGATGATGTCTTGATGTGATAAATGCCAATATAACACTAGGTTAGACATATTATCTTCTATTTGATTAAATTGTGGTGGAATATGTGTAAATGTAATTGAATCAAAGTTTTGAGATAAGAGTCTAACTTGCAGGTATTTGTGAAAGAGGCAAGGATCGCGGACATGGTATTCATTGTTGAGTTGTAGGATGACAAGTTAGGAATCTAATAAAACGCTAAGGTGAGAAATGTGGCAGTGACTAGACTTGGCGAGGAGACCTATGATGACGATGTATTCTGCTTGGTTGTTGGTGGTTGAGCCCAAACATATGATGCTGGAGTGGAGCAGTTCATGTGAGGGGGTATAGAGGGACAAAGCAGCTGAAATGATATTCTGTGTCCACTGGCTAGCACCGTCATCATAACCGATGTGGTAGGTCAATGGAGGATGCATCTATCAATAACAAGGATGGTAGACGATACATTGGAGTGGAGGCGAAAAACAAGACTAAAAACTCTACAAATGTGTACAAAGAAAAATCCTAGTGTGGAATGGCTATGCTCAGGCGTAATTTTTTTTTAAGTACAACCTGTTGACGGGTTCTTTGAGAGGATAGCCTTCTGAAGAGGCCAATATGTATGCACCTTTAGTGAGGTAGTGTTGGATAATGTAGGGTCCATGCCATCATGATTTGAATTTCCCATGACCGAGAGTATCGTGGGCGATATCGTAGGCTAGGACGAGATCTCCTTCGTTAAATGAGAGAAGGTTGACATGGTGGTCAAAGGTGGATTTGGACCATTTTTTAGCTGCCTCATTGTTTTGTAATGAAGACTAATGATCTTCATTCGACGACTCTAAGGCCAGCAAGTGCTGCTCCATTGGAGCAGTGTCAAGTAATAGCTCGATGGCGGTGTGTAACGTGGGAATTTCGCACTCGATGGGGAGAGTGGCTTCAAACCCATGGGCGAGATGAAACGGTGTAAAATGGGTGGAAGTTTTGACTGTTGTGCGATAATCCCATAACGATAAAAAAAACATATGATGTCAGTTGGTCTTATGTTTGTTGACAGTACGTTGTAGCATGGTTTTAAGGACTTTTTTGACAGCCTCGACCTGTCCATTGGAATGAGGGTAGTATGGGGAGGAAAACTCATGGGAGAAGCCTAGTTTTGAGGAGAGTTCAGTGAATATCTCATTCTCAAAGTTCTTACTGTGATTGGATACTAACTATAATGGAATTTCGAAATGGGTAATGACGTGATTGAAGAAAAAATGCGTTGTTGTGTCAACGGTATTGTTGAAGGTAGGCATGGCTTCGACCCATTTGGTAAAGTAAACTACTGCCACGATGATGTACTTGTGTCCATTAATGGATGGAGGATTGAAAGTCATGAAGTCTATGCCTCATTTGCAGAAGGGGCCAGTGGTGATGACTGGATGTAGAAGAGTGGGTGGCGCTCGTGCTTTGTTTGCATAGAGATGGCATTTGTCGCATCGCTTGATAGTGTGGATGCAGTCACGAAACAATGTGGGCTAGAAGTAGCCTGCTCGAATGATTTTTTGGGCAGTGGACATACCTGAGAGGTGGCCACCACAATCACCACTATGAAAATCATTCAAGACTCTGTCGGCTTCATCGATGGTCAGACATCGACGGAGGATGGTTTCGACCTGACGTCGGTATAAGATGTCACTGATGAGGAGATATCAAGGGGCTTGATGGCGAATGCACCGAAAATCATCTCGAGAGATATGAGACCCAAATGTTTGTGTCCGGAGATAGAAGAGAAGTTTTCCACACCAGGGGTCATTCGAGTGGATGAAGAAGAGGTGTTCATTGGGAAAATCCTTATTTACGGGTGACGCTTTAGCGTCTAAGGGAAACACGTGATGAGTTCGGCGAGAACAAGTGATTTATTGATTTTGGGAGTTGAGAAATCTAGGTTGTATTCCTAAAGGATGACAATCCATCGGGAAAATTTTCCATTAATCTGTCATCGATTGAGTAAGTATTGCATCGGGTTGGAATCTGCTATGACTTTGGTAGTGCGAAGAAGGATATAATGATGCAATTTTTGAACTGCGAGGGCTAGTTTCTCATCATGATTATATTTCAGGGGTGGTCCTGAGAGATTTGTGTTGATGTAGTAAATGACCTGTTCTTTCCCATCATCCCCTAGTTGGACGAGGACTCCTGCTACTGAGACGACTGATGCCGACAAGTAGAGGATGTAATCGTGATCATAGTCTGGAGGACTAATCAAAGGGGCAGTGGATAGGGCCGCTTTTAAATCATCAAAAGCTGTTTGAGCATGTTGATCCCATTGAAATGGGATATCATGATGTAGTAGGCGAAGGAAACCATTCACACGAGTGGTGTAATCTGGGACAAAGTAACGTAAAAAGATAGATTTTCCGTGTAGGCTCTGCAATTGGTGCAAATTCCTAGGTGGTGGAATTTTTGTGATAGCTTGGACCTTGAGGGGGTCCACTATGATGTCGTGTTGGGAGGCAATGAACCCAAGAAGGAATTTGATGGTGACGCAAAATATACACTTGAGGGGATTCAAGCAGATATTGTATTGGCGACATCGTTGAAAAATGATGCGTAAGTTGTCTAAATGAAGACTTTGTTTCTTGGATCGAGCAGTGAGGTCATCAAAGTAAGCGAGGATGATGTGAGCAAGATCATGGAAAACATAAGTCATGGCCCGTTGGAACGTAGCACTTGCATTTTTTAGTCCAAAAGGCATGACATGATAAGAAAAAGTACCCCATGGGGTAGTAAAAGCGGTTTTATACTGATCTGCTTGATGGATTTGGATTTGATTGTAGACGGAAAACCCATCCATGAAGGACAATTCCTCATGGATGACACAATCATCGATAATTTGGTCGATGAAATGGGTTGGAAAGTTGTCTTTGGGACAAGCATGGTTGTGATCGTGAAAGTTAGTGTAGACACGAATAGTTCTATGTTTTTTGTTAACGAGGATGGGGTTGGAGACCCATGAGGTATACGCAATGGGGTAAATGAACCCAGCGGTGCGTAACTTGTCAATATAGGCTTTCATAGCCGAAAATTTGGATGGGTGAAGTGGGCACTTCTTTTGACAGACTTGGGCGACATCAGGCCATGTGTCGATGCGATGTTCGACTATAGAAGGATCGAGGTCGGACATCTCTGTATATGACCAAGAAAAAATATCCCATTATTCCTGAAAGAGAGATTTGTAAGCTATGAGTTCCTTAGGAGAGCATGCAATGCCAATGGTGATTTCTTCTATGATTCTCGGTTTGATGGAAATGTTGATTTTGATAGTGGGGAAGATATTGGCCATGTTGCCTTATTCAAAATCATTTGGGGTAGGGATAGGGTTGTTGAACTAATCTATATGCCTTGAAGTAATAAAATACTTGGTTTTGATTACACATATAGAGGCTTGGCTAGGGGGGTCGAAGGATTCCTATAAGAGAAAAAGCACTCGATGATGGAGTGCATTCCATGGGAAATCGGGGGTAGTGAGTTCCTCCAGGATATCTTCATCGCAGTGAAAAATGCGAGAATATAGGGGATCCATGGAGGTAACATGGGTGAATCTCACAGTGTGATTGTCCTCAAATGGTGAAGACGTAGAGGGGAAATCACAAACATGTTGCGATGTCTCGCTTGACATAAACCAAATTTTCAGATACTGTGGGTGATAGACTGCGGTAGGGGGCAAGATTTATTGTGGGAAATGAATGAGAGAATTGAGAGGATTTGTGGGAATATCCTCAAACAGTCTATCTGTGAACCATGGAGGGGTGGGAAGTGACTCAGGTTTAGGGGAGGTGATGTTAAAAGTGTCTAGAGGCGGCAGAACTAGTGGTGAGGTGGTCGGATGTGGTTGACTAGGGATTAAATGATGACCTCAGTATGCTACAATCAAAGGACATTGATATGTGAAATGAGCAAGTGAGTCACAGAGAGCACAAGGACATCTCATCCATTTGGGGACTGAGGTAGAGACATAATGGATGTCAGTGACGAAGGTACCCGAAAGTGGTGGTGGAGAGGGATCTTGCTAAAAGTTTTGGCGTACTTTCGTTAGCGTATGGAGAAACTAAGGTAGAGTTAGGCAATGATGAGTGTAGTGGCCATATTCTGAATAGATGGCACAAGTGAATTTGGTTTGCAGCCCTTTACTGCCCATAGGGGAGGACGTTGTCATAGTATTAGACATGCTTGGAGAAGCGGTGATCGATTTGGTTTCTCAAGGGAGTTGGATCAGATTGTGTAACTCGAGAAGAGAAGGACATCTATTAGTGGGGTGTCCCTCTCTTTCCCAGAGTGTGCAAGGAGGTTGAACTCAGGGAGGAAGTGGAGCAGTGGGCTCTTTCTTCTTCCATCTACCCTAAGCAGTGGCAAAGGTGTTGGTCGTTGGGGGTGAGGGTCGTGTGGTTGGAGCTTGTACTGGAAGAGCTTGTACTGGAATCTGCATCGAGATTCCCTCTGGATGAGGAGGGAGAGATGGTTGAGGAACCATTGTGTGTGGGTATATATACCATACATGGATGGAAAGCACCATGTTGGGAAGGGTAAGCATCGCGACTACCTGAAAATCTTGTACTCCCAGTGGGGGGTAGAAGAAGGGAATTTGAGTGATGGATTGAGGGATATTCTCCCAAATTGGGATTTTCCCCTGGGGGAGGGGGAAATCAAGGATAAGTGGTGCATTAGGGTTCTCAAGGAAGTCCTGAGGTGATATTTCTTCAACTGGTGGAACGTCGAGTTGTGGAGAGGCCTCAGTGGGAGGAATGGTGTCTCCAGTGTCAGTTCCATTGGAAGATACAACACACACTTGTGCTGAAGGATGTATGAGAGGTGGTGCTCCATGGTATTCCCTCAGCAAGGATGGGTCCTTGAAAATTTCGGGGCCCATGTCAATGAGTGAATAATCATATGAACTAGTGTGGACAATAGGCAAGAAATTATCGATGTTGGTGGAATGGTTAGGCTCATAATGTGTGATTTGGTCGATGGTGACAATTTTCCCATTGTGGGGGAACATCATTGTTTGAAACACATAAGAGGATATTTCCTTCATAGCATACATGTAGCTACGTCCAAACAATATATTCTAATCAAGCAGAGCATTGATAACCTCAATGTCGATGAGGATGGTTTTTCCCCCGAGTTCGACGAGAACATTTTGGAAGAACACTTTAGGGGAGGATGATCGAACGTCATAGGCTCGCAGGGTGATGGCGGATGGTACTAGCTCAGGGGAGCCAAGTTTCTGCCATACAATTTTGGACATGATGCATGTGGATGCACCCTCATCAATAATGCACCAATGAACTTTGTTGTTCTGAATCTTGACTAGTATCTGGAAAGCTACCAGAGCGGGGAGACATTATTCTCTGCTATCTAGATCAAATGTGATGAGTCTAGTATCAGTTGGGTCGACTTCCTCCAAGGCAGAAAGTAAGGATTCCCGTTGATTTGGAAAGGTTTAGAGGATCTCCAATACATACATGGTTGAAGGAGATTGTGCCAAGTCATCGACCAGACTGTAATTGTGTGTTTCCCTAGCTTGAGGGTTGTTGACATTCCGTTGTAATGAAATGTGAGGGATACAAATGGTAGGTTCATTATTAGGGCATGTAATCACCAAGGGTTTTCTGTCTGTAGCTGGAGCCATTGCTGAAGTGGTTGGAGTAGATTCATGGGGCACAATGCATTGACGGTCATGTTTTTGCAGAAGAATTTCGTATTCACTAGTGAGGAGGATATTGTGATCTGACGAATTTCCAGGGTGGATGGGCCCTAGGTTTTGATACTATCCCATTTGTGGTGGGGTAGGATGTACCTCATGTTGGGTATTCATCACACCTTGGTGTGGAATAGGGTTTTGCAACATGTCTAGGGGTTGTTGTTGCAAATACTATTGTGGGGCCTACTGAGGGGCAGATGACGCTAGAGGACGTGGCATGTTCATGGATTCTTTCATCCATTTAAATTCGACAATTTGGGGGAAATGGTGAGTATAATGGCCATGCTCACCGCAAAGATCGCAAGGGAAGTTCGTCTGGAGGTTGTTTTTGTTCCTCCCTTGGAATTTGTTGTTATTGTCCCCTTGGGGGTACTAGTTACCTTGATTGTAGTTGCCCCCAACAGGTTGGTTTTGTTGGGGGTTATTTCCACCTGGTCCCAGGTTATTATTGTTTCGATTTTTTCCTTTCTACTTGGCACTATTCGATTGATGGGTAGGATTTTCCATATTCAACTGTTCAAAAGTATGAAGCTGTTGAATGAGAGAGGGCTAAACAAAGTTAACGCTAACATGTGGTTGTCCATGTGGAGGAGAAAATGCCTATGGAGGACCACGAAAAGCAAAGTATGGATTGTTTTGTGGCAACGATCCATAGGGTGCATAGGAAGGGGAAGTGCTTTCACTAGTGCCCAAGTTATATGCTGAGGTAGAAGGGGAACCTGAACTTGGTTGAGACGTCGGGTGCATCATGGGTGTCGGCAAGGGTCCACTCATGGGTGGAGGGGGAGAAATAGGATATGGTTGTTGGTAAGGGGGAGGAGGNGAAAATGCCTATGGAGGACCACGAAAAGAAAAGTATGGATTGTTTTGTGGCAACGATCCATAGGGTGCATAGGAAGGGGAAGTGCTTTCACTAGTGCCCAAGTTATACGCTGAGGTAGAAGGGGAACCTGAACTTGGTTGAGACGTCGGGTGCATCATGGGTGTCGGCAAGGGTCCACTCATGGGTGGAGGGGGAGAAATAGGATATGGTTGTTGGTAAGGGGGAGGAGGGTAATAATATCGCCCTCCATATGTTTGCGGATATTGTGGTGCACTATACATAGGTGATGGTTGGATGTATGGATTGTGGTGTGTCATGGTACCATTCAACCCATCCGCAGTGTGAGACATGCTAGGTTTGTAATAACCAAATGGTAGGGGTCTTAGTGCATTAGGTAATATTGTGTATAAGTAACCTGACTGAGCATAAATGAGGTAGAAATGTCGAGCCTTGCTAATGGATTCCTCTTCAGATTAGGGGAAGGTGGATGCTACATCCTTGGCAAGTATAGAGACGAGTGATTTTAGAAACCAATCGAGACGTTTCTATTTGGTGGTTTCTTCTTTACATAAACTATGTCGCCGACGCCATTCATGGATGTGGTCGGAAATATTCATAATTGAGGTTTGTTTCCACTCGAAGAGCAGTTCTAAACTAGTGTCATGACGAACTGGTAGTTAGAAAAAATCCAAAAAGGCTTTGCCCAAGGATTAAAAAGTCACATGGGACCCTGATTTTTTGTCCACATACCATTTGGCTGATGGACCCATGAGTGTTCTTTGAAATAACCTTAATCGGATGGAGTCACCCATGATTTTGTTTGAAGAAAACCATAAGTGGAAGGTCATAACATGGTTGGCAAGATATTCCCCTGGTTTTCCTTCAAATTTTGGAATATCTGAAGGTAACTTGGTAGGCATATTGGGCCATGTGGGGTCATGTAAAATGGGATCATTCATGAGTTTAGTCAAATCAAGAATGTTGAGAGATGTCAAGTATGGCATGGGGGGATTTTGTGGAGGATTAGTTCTAGCCATGGTGTGAGAAGGTAGTGGATATGACCCTTGAGAGGGATTTGGTGGGGTTGTACTTCTTCCTTGAGAAGAACATTTCCCCCTGCCTCCTTGTGAAGGAGACCTAGTGGATGGATGGCCTTGGGAATTGGACCCAAGTAAAGTGGAATCAAGAAAATATGATCCTAAAATAGTGCCACTCACGGGGGTGTGCGATGGTTGAGTTGGTGAGTTGGTAAGACTAGGAAATCCTCCTAGAATAGGAGGGATATTTTGCAAGCATCTGGAATGACGGGGATTCTGTCGGTCCCCTATGATATCCGACTAGCAAAGTGAATGTGTGCAAATGGTGATGAGAGAAATAAATGAACAAGATATTTGTATAATTTGGACCTTCATAAGATAATATGACTCTCAATTGCATGTAATCAATTGACCATCATACATAAATCAACTGTAAATAATCATACATGTGGGTAGGTGGATTTTGTCCGCATGGGGGAACAAATAAAAAATAATGCTTGTGTCCTAAAAGACGTATCGTCCTTCCTCTCAAACAACACTGGACCTTCCAAGAGCACTCAACAGTGGGGTCTGAAGCCACTAGAAGAGGAACTAGTGAAGGATGAAACAATCAGTTATAATGAGGGGTATAGGGTGCATATCCCAAAAGAGTTGGCGATATTTCCCAATAGCCACACAAATCTGATCAAGGTGAAATTTCAGCCCACAATTTCCACCTGGGTAGATGTCCTAAATTTGGTCACTAGGTACCTCGGTCAAAGTGTGGAATTTAGATTTTCGGCCTCATAAATGGGTCACGGGCTGGGTCCCTTCCAAGAGTTGGGTGACTCAAGGGGGGACGTACAGAACAATCGGGCATCTGCCTTCAACCCTTCATGGGTATCTCCTTGCCTTATGGTGTAGGAACACTTGAATTGGAGGATTTTAAAGTTCCCTATTTGTCAACTTATAATATTTGAAAATGTGAGAACCAGATAATGGGGGGTTATTTGGATGCCAACCCCCGAGATCCTACCTAGACTAAAAAATTTATTTTGGTACCTCCTGTGGAGGAAAACTTAGTGAGTTTTTAGAAAAAATTTAGATGTGGTGGGATGAGAGATTGGGGGTGTGAACCAATCTCGTTTGAATTAAGTGGGTGTGGATAATTTCTTCAAGAAATAGTGGGACGTTTCAGAATTATTTTGGAGAAAACCTACTTCAACCTCCACAATTCAAGATGGAAATTATGTGAGCAAGTGATAAAATGATAAAGTGTGGGCACGTGATAAAATGATAAAGTGTGGGCAAGTGATAAAATGTGCCAAATTTTAATAAGTTATGTGTGAATTTGCAACATGTGGACTTCCTGTGGTCCTTACAAATCTTTTTTACCTATCTTACTAAGTGTCATTGGTACACACGTGTGGAATTTTAAAAGCCCTAAAGAACTAGAATGTGGACATATGGGTCCTTACCAATCCTTTAGACTCCCTAATGTTGTTTACACTAAGAAATCTTGAAAAACTATCCTAGATTGCAAGCATGTGGGAATGTATGGGCTCGTTACTTTGATCTTTATACTTCCCTAGTGATGTAAAATAAGAAAGAAATTTCAAAAAACTATACTAAGTTTGCAACATGTGGGCATGTATGGGCCCTTACAATTTTTAAGATGATTTCAAAATGAAACTAAGAGGAGCCCTAGGGGGGCTTTGTCCTCTCCTAAAGATTTTTGTTACATGAGATGAAATGTCCCCTTAACCACCTTTCTGATTCTCAAGATCGCTCTATGGTGCAAGAGAAGAGCATACTCAATAATCAAAGTTGATTCCTGGTCCCAATGCAAGTGTTTTTATATGTGAGAGAAATTATATCAACTTAAATTTTATAAACCAAACAAGCCATCCATGTGGCAACCAAAGGAAAAGAGGAGAATATTTGGTCCTTTTTACCCCCTAAGTGCCTATGTTTATCTAACCTTTCATATGGGAAAGGAATCTAAATGGAGTGCATTGAAAATTTGCATTAGAAAAAATTTGAAGCATAGGGGCCTTCAAATTATCACAAAAACCCTTACAATTTCGAAACTCTGGAAATGTGCGTGAGTTATAGTTCTGACAGAGGCACAGTGGGTGCACAATGCATAGAATGTCAAGAGAACATAATCCTTTTGGGCGCACGGTGCGGAAAGAACATAAGCCTTTTGGGCGCACGGTGCGGAATGAACATAAGCCTTTTGGGCACACGGTGTGGAAAGAACATAATCCTTTTGGGTGCACAATGCATTGAGTGCGCATTTGTGGGTTGGAATACCCATGCACGTTCTGATATGCATTGGGGGATTTTTTTTTGAGTGAGATTCCACTCCTCCAGCTAGAAATCTTGCTTTTGATAGGTAAGGCTGGGCCAGTTTTGGTACCTGCAAGACAAATGGATTAAAAAGAAGTACTCTCTAAGCCCAAATAGGGTGGAATTCTATACCTATCCCCAGTATGGTCGCCAATCTGTTGTGTCTGTTTCGTCACTTGGGTGAGCAAAACAATGTCACTTGCATGCCTAGTTGGGTCTGCTAGACAAGACACAGGTTAGTGAGTGGATTAAACAAGCCAAACACATGAAATAAACAAGTAAACAAACTAAAAAAACTAAGGAAATAAAAACTAGAATGCATAAGAAACTTTTAGAACCATAAACAATCAACCAATGACCAAGATTATGCCACCAACGGATAACTATATTAGTTGGAAAAACATTGTAGAAAAAAATGAGGACTTATGGGTCCCCTCTTCCTCCTTGGGAGGGCTCTTGAGTTCCCTAATGGAGATCTCTTCTTACAATGGAAGAAAAATGGCAAATGATGAAGAAAATAACTGCCTATTCCCTTAAGAGGTGAGTGGAATGGCATATTGCAATGATGCTAGAATGCTCCTAAGAGAAAAGAGGATTCTCAATGGAGAATTGAGGCAACATAACAATACTATGAAGATCTCAGTTTCTTATTGCACCCATGGCCTCCATTTATAAGATTTCTTCAAGGCAATATTCAACTGGTTCTTAGTGTGAACAAGGGGCCCTTTAGGGCACCCTTTGGTCCTTGACCAACCCCCCATTCGGATTTTTTCTCAGATCTGAAGGTCAAATCAACTTGGGAGTTGGTCAATAAATGGTTGGGGGGTCGATAAGAACCATAAATGCATCGTTCATAGGAGTGCACGGGTTTTCTTGTACACAGTCGTGCATATGGCACATTGTGCACTCTACGGGCTTCGTTGGCCCGCACATTGTGCATGCGCTTCCTTTAGTGAGTTTGTGCATGTTAATTTTTTCCCAATTATATAGTTTTTTCCTTTTTAAATGCATTTTTCTGTTGCAGGTGAACTAATTGATTTTGGCATTGTTGTATTTCTGTAACCATTTGTGTGCAATGTTGTGGACGAAATTTCAGTGATAACACATGGCATATGAAAGGAATTCTCCAATAATCAATCTTTTGGTGCCAGGTGGTGTCCCCTAAGACTAGGTCTAAGTTCCCAATTAGTCCTTCTCTGACGTTTACCTCAATTTGTATCCAATCCCAACACGTGTCTTGTTTGGAACCCCAGTTAGGTTCTAAATACACAAAATATCCTAGCTTTTCCCCAATTGCTTCCAAGGCATCTCTAGTCCAAAAGGCCAGGAGGAGGCCTGGGAGGATATACCAAACCTTCATTTGGGAGAAAGGTTCATGATCTGGATCAAAATAAACTATCCATGGCTTGAGTAGCAGGCCTGACATCCCCCATGAACAAATTTCTCTCAACAATTTATCTCTATCAGTTGTTTAGTTGCAGAGAAAGGAATTCCATCCTCTAGGAAGAACATGGGAATCCAACGTGTATCCTAGGACCAGATACCAATTGTTCTCTAACCAATAAATTAATGCTTGAGGACCTAGTTCCTTTCTTATAAACCTTTCCAGAAGCATCTTTCCATGTAATTTGGAAATGTCTGCCACATCCAGGTCATCTCCGAAAACCATCTTCACCTAGCCTCTTTTCTCCAGGATAAACTTTGTCTTCTTTGTAGGTCCTTTCGAGGTATTCTTCAGGGGACACGAAGGAGATGTGGAAGGCTTGAGGACCGAGCTACTATGTGGGCTAGAGGGGAGGAAATTTTCTAAACATTCAGAGCCAGAGGATCTGATCTAATCTCTAGATGCACATGTTGGAGAATTCTTTGTCAGACTGAAATTTAGGTGCCCTTTTTCTTCACAACTCCCATCCTTTACACATGAGAGAGGAATGTCCTGCCCCTCTTGACAGTGTATAGGTGATGGTTGTGGTGAGCGATATACCTTTTGTAGGAACTCCTCATGGGAGGGGAACGCTCGTCCATGTGGTGGGCTTCATTCATAGTCTACAACTTCCTCTGCAAAAGGCTCCATCTAGAGGCCCCTTGTGCCAGGTCTTGTCCTCAAAGTGGGACGTGGAAAAAAGTGTGTGGAAATTCAATAGAAGAGGATAGAGTGGAGGTGAAAAGGTAGAGGGCACGTGTTAGGGAGGTTGGGAAAGGAGAAAAAGGCGCTCGGGGTATCAGAAAAGGGAGAGAAAGGGTGGGAGGGAAAGGAGCAGGGGGTGGGAGAGGAACATGAAAAGGGATATGGAAGGGTGGGGTTGTATACCAAGCCTAGGGGAATAGAATATTGAGGTCAAGTGCGCCTACTCACCTCCATCCAAAAACCACAGACCAACCTCAGCCAGAATTTTGAATGTTAATGTTTAATAATATTCACAAAATTGTAAGTTCTTTATTAACGAGCATGGTTGCATTTTTTTAATACAACGAAAAAATTCTAGAAACAATAATCCAAATTTTCCAATCATTGATAATTCATCATCCATCAACAATTGTATTCAAGATAATTACTTTGACATCATTTAATTTGACTAATATACATTACAATTTAATTTTCTTCCTTTAGAGTAAAATTCTTTTCCTTGAAATCTCCTTCAAACGCTTAGCCAATGGGGATAAACCAATATTATGGACATGAATATGATCTTGCATCAAATTTTTAGTGAGATTTGAGTCCCCAAAAATCTAAATCCTGTGAATCCCTTTGTTAAGTGCAAAATTCATAAGGAAAATTAAAGCCTTGAATTCCCCAACACTATTTGTTCCTTTTCCTAGATTAGCTTGTGTAGTGAAGGAATACGAATCTGAAAAAAATAAAACAAAATCCGAACTACATATATGTCTTGGCCCTTGATAGGCCCCATTGAAGAAACTCCAAGTGTAAGACCTATCCATAGAAATTTCTCCCACAACCATTCACTCCTTTATACTCACATTTGGTTTGTAAATTGATAAAAAATCCAATACCTGGGCAGAGATTTGAAAATATGGGATTGGTTTATCTTCAAATAAACTAGAGTTTTAGGCTAGCCAAATTCCCCAAGTGACTAAGAATGGAACTTCCCTGAAAGGATTCAACTCTTTTCTTATAAACCACTCTTGGAAATTCATATCCACAATCTTCTTACGCCACAAATCCTGAAAACCTAGTGAAGTCTCCAAATCCTTCCAAACCCGCATAGAGAACAAACAATACAAGAAAACATGGGTGGTAGTCTCCTCATTTGTTTTACACAATGAACACCTTCCAAGGCTAATCTTGTTCCTCTTTTAAAGCATTTCCCAATTCAATAATATATTATTTAGAATCAACTACATGAATAGTATACTTTTAGGTGGAGCCTTAATCTTGCACAATTTTGACCACCACCATCTGATCTCAGCAAGGTCAAGGGATTGTAGAGATAGATAGACAAGATTTTCAATGTAGTCACCCCCAATATTGTTCATTACCCATACTAATTTGGGAGGATCCCCATTCAACCTTATATGGGATATTCTAAGTTCATTTAGAAAGGACTCCCATCCTCGACACATCTCATCATTCATCCCTAATTCTCCATTGACAACGAGCCTTGGGACCACATGGTAGTTTCAATCAGATTGTTGGCCATATTTAGTGTGCACTTCCTAAAATCCTACAAAGTTAAGTCTAGATTTTAATTAATAAATACCTCCTAGCCACATCCCATTATTGCATCAATACCTATCATCACCTATGCTCCATTTCCAACCCTCCAATCCAAGTACTTACCAATTAGAGGGAAGGCTAATGTCATGGATTTCCATTGATTTGACATGTTCTAGATACTTTTCCTCCCCATTTTGATTGAGTCCAAGAGTGAATTTGGTGCAATGTTTTTCTGTATTATGGTCCTCCTCCAAAGAATTTCCTTTGTAAGTAAATTCCATAGGGAATGTTGGATTTTTATATTCTTTGTAGTGAAAGAAAAACCATCCAATTGTCTAATCGAGGTGGATCAACTAAGTGATAAGTCGACCGAAAAGTCAATCCAATTCTATGGTTAAGTTGAGGTTAAAGTTATCGACCAAGAAGTCGAACTCAAAGTGATCGACGTGAAGTCAAAAGTTCATCCCACAAGAGGTCGAGTGACAACTGACTTAAGACCGATTGGAGGTCAAGTGAGAAGTTGACTGGTAATTCCACTGTAACATAATCCAAATATTTACGGAATTGCAACCAATCATCTACTTGGATATGTAACCATTTTTGGGTGCCATTATTTAGGGTTTTGCATGTTGTAAATCCTATAAATAAAGTGTATAGTAACTGTAATAAGTTGGTCTTCATGTTAGTGTTGTTGGTCATGTAGATGCAAGTCGAATTGGCTTCAAGGTTTTTCTTGTGTATAACAAGAGATTATGATGGTAATTGTGTCTTAGGTGTAGACCAAGGTTATTCATGTAACTCTTTATTCAATGAATGAATAAGACAACAATAGAGTAAGACACTCATGTAATGTAGGTTTTCCCAGTCGGGTTTCTAGGGTAAAATATCTATGTACTATGTGTTTGTCATTTATTTTCTGCTTAAATCTATCTTCTCTTTCATAGTTGGTTTAGTGTGGGTGTTTATTTCCTTACAAGTGTTATCATAACCTATTTGAGTTCATTTTGTTACAAGTAGTAGTAGAGTGTATTTTTTTCTCTTTACAAGTCGTATTAGAGCAAGTTTGAGAACATCTTGGACATGAGCTAAACCTAGGTCTAGTGTGAGATGAAAGTCAGTTATCTTTAAAGTTGTACTTGAAAGAATGGCAAACAGTTCGAGGATAGAGATTGAAAAATTCAATGGCCAGAATTTTGAGCTTTGGAAGGTTAAAATTGAAGATCTTCTTGTATATCGAGAACAATGGGTAGCAATAAGCCCATGAATCATTCCGATGAGTATGTTGAGGGGAGAATGGGAGAAACTTGAGAGAAGGGCAAGGAATATGATTTGACTTTGTCTTTCAGATTCAATGTTTCTAAATGTCTCAAGTGAAGACTCTACAAATAAATTGTGAGACAATTTGGGAAGCTTGTACTAGTCGAAATCCCTAGTAAACAAGTTGTTCCTTTGGAATAAATTATATATTTTGAGGATGAGTAATGGGAGCTCAGTAATAGAGTACCTGAATGCATTCAATACTGTAATAAGCCAGTTATTGTCTATGGATATTAAAATCACTAAGGAGGAGAAAGTCTTATCCTGTTATGTTCTTTTCCATACTCTTGGGATAGCTTAATTGTGGCTATAGGGATTAATTCAACCACATTAATGCCAGAAGATGTGGTTGCATATCTACTATCAAAAGAAATGATATGGAATAATATGGAAGGATCAACCAAATATGCCTTGATGGTGAGAGGTCAACCGATCGACAGAGATTAGGGAAAATTCTCCGGTAGAAAGTCTAAATCAAATCATAGATCTAAATCCTTAGTTTATTCAATGAGAAGATGTTGGAAATGTGATCAAGATATGTTCTACAAGAGAGACTGCAAATCGAAGATGACTAAGATCAGTTTTGGATCCAATGAGAAGCAATCGATTGAAAGAAAGACTACTTCAGATAAAGGAGGTGATGTGTATCTGGCGTTGACCAGTACACAATCAGATCATGATGTTTGGTTGATTGACTCAAGTGCATCCTTTCACATGACACCCCATAGAGAATGTTTCTGTGAGTATGAGAGATATGAAGGGGGAGATGTTTTCCTGGGGGATGAATCGACAACTAAATTGTTGGAAGAGGAAGATTTTGATAGATATTGTAAGATTGGAGGAGAAGGACCCTTCTAGATGTGCTACATATTTTGAGTTTGGAAATAAATATGATATCTATCAAAAAAATGAATGATACAATCATGCACACTTTATTTTATAAGGATATGTGCAAAATGGTTAAGGGAGCGATGGTATTAATGAAAGGAGTTCATATTGGAATCTTATACAAGTTACTAGGGAATGTTGACTCAATTGGATGCAACAACACTGTTGTTCCTGACTTCGACTTGACTTTCACTCGACTCGACTCAAATTGGGCTAAGTCGATACAAACCGACTCGACTATTCTTTGTCAAGCCGACCCGACCATGTTGTGGCACCAAAGGATGGGACATATTAGAGAAAAAAGACTTCGAGTTATGAACAACAAAGGTATGGTTGAAGGTTTTCCTGATTGTAATTTGGAAGTTGAATTTTATGAACATTGCATATATGGAAAACAAAATCAGGTTAGATTCTCATCTGTAAAAACAAGGGAAAAAGGGATTATGGAATTGATACACAGTGACGTGTTTGGGCTTGTATTGGTCCCTTCACTTGGTGGATCCCTGTATTATCTTTCCTTCATAGATGATTTTTCCAGGAAAACATGAATATATTTTGTGAAGAAGAAATCATAGGTTTTCGAGAAATTCAAAGAGTTTAAATCTCTTGTGGAAAACTAGTTAGATAAGAAGATCAAGGTGTTGATAATTAATTGTGAAGGTGAATTCTCTGGAAAGTATTTTTAGTAGTTTTGCAAGCAGTGTGGCATAGCATTACAAAATAAAACACTATATACCCCACATAAAAATGGATTTCTTGAAAGAATGAACATGACATTGATGGATAAGGAAAGCAACATGCTTAGTGGTGACAGGCTCGCACAAGAATTTTGGGCAGAAGTAGTCAACATAGAAAAATATTTGGTAAATAGGTCTCTTTCATTAGCGCTGGTTGACACGAATCCACATGAGGTATGGTTTGGTAAGAAGCCTTCAATTTCACATCTCAAAGTATTTGGCTATGATAATTTTGTGAATGTTCCCAAGGAAAAGATTAATAAGTTGGATAATAAGGCATTCAAGTGTATTTTCATCAGCTACAAGGATGAAATGAAACGATATAAACTATGGTTTTTGTTGTTTAGGAAACAAATGTATAGTCAAGATGTGATCTTCAGGGAAGTTGGAGGAACTTCCAAGTATGAAGAGGTTAAAATGGAGAAACAACCAAAAAACTTGATGTTTGAACTAAGGAACAATGAAAATGATTCAGATGAGTCAAGTGAATTAGATGAAGAGGTGGAACAACCAACTCCAGTTGTAAGGATGTCTGAACAAGTAAGAAAAATAGTTGAAAGGTATAGTCCACCTAATTTCCATTACATATTTATGTTGTCTGCCACTAATGAGAAGACCAAGTTGGATAGGGTCTCAATTGAATCGATAGAGGGTAAACTATGGAAGGATGCCATGGTCGAAGAAATGGAATCCTTTCAAAAGAATGAGATGTGGGATTTGATCAAGCTACCTAATGGAAGGAAACCCGTTGGTATCAAGTGGGTGTTCCAGAAAAATTTAAACGCAATAAGTCAAGTCAATAAATTCAAAGCTCGATTGGTAGAGAAAGGATATTCCCAAGTTGAGAGAGTCGACTTCGATGATATTTTTTCCCTTGTTGCAAAATTAACTTCCATTAGAGTACTAATGTCTCTAGCTATAACATTTGATCTTGAAATAGAGAAAATGGATGTAAAGATAGTGTTCCTACATGGGGACTTGGAAGAATAATTCTACATGGAACAACATGAAGGATTTGTTGTAAAGGGAAAGCAAGATCTGATGTGAAAATTTAAAATATCCCTTTATGTTATAAAGCGATCACCAAGGATGTGGTACTGAAATTTTGACATATACATCCTTAGTTTGGGATTTGTTAGAAGCAAGGTTGATCACTGTGTATATTCCAAGGAAGAAGGCGGTTGTTTCATATATGTAGATTTTTATGTCGATGACATGTTGTTGGTCAAAAACAACATGGATGTTATAAAGAAGGTGAAGAAGCAACTATCCTCCAAGTTTGACACACAAATATGTTCGGTGGAGTAGTCAACTAAATGAGTAAATGATAAGTGATCATATCCTTGTTGAAAACATAAGTTGAATAAATGAAAGACACTCATGGAAGAAAAGAAGTAGTATGGTTGCATTGACTGTGTTTATGGATTGGGTTTGATAAGAGATATATGGAGATAAATTTCGACAATCAAAGAATAATATTCCTAGAAAATAATCCAACTTACCATTCCAAGATGAAGCATATTGATGTAAAACACCATTTCGTGAGAGACATGGTGGAAAGTAAGAAGGTATTGCTAGAGAAGGTATACACTTTGGAAAACATAACAGACTCTTTGTTGATGCTTGAATCCATCAGGACCGAAATGAAAACCTCATGAGGACATTAGTCCCCTTTGTTTTAATAGAGGTGGTTCTTCTCTTTGGCTAAAAGATATATCTTTGAATATCTTGGAGTAGGGAGAGTGCGAGATAGAAAACCCCGAATATTTATTGCTTGGATTTAAATGAAAATGGTTCTTCAATAACCCAATATGATCTTTATGTGCAAAAAAAGTCTTTTTACAATAATCAAATATTTAAGGAGGGCTTCAACATCAGAATTAAATTGTGATCGGCATCACACACAATGTTCTTAATCATATATAAATACATCCATGTCTTCTTCATGAAAAATAGGAGAGAATAATTTGATCATCTCAAATAATTTTAAAAGAGTATTGCTATCAATATCAAAAGAGAATTTGATAGGTCAACCTCAAATATCTCATACTTAAAAATCAAAGTTACAAGATACAGTCAAGATCAACCCCGAAGCAATTCTTTGTGGAGTTTTATTCATGAAATATGTTCTTCATTAAAAAAAAATTCATAGGCATGTATGTGGTTGTAAATACTCCATGATCATATAATAAAAGATATTAGAATAACATAAGAAAAACACTCAACATCTCAGCCTTGTGCCCAACTCTAAGATTCAAGCATAAAGCTATGAGAAGTGGTGTAGAAGAATAGAAAGAATAGAGAAGATGGAGAATTCTTTCTTTTGATTAGAATCTTGATTGTGTATCCATGGATGTACCTTCTTCTTCCTCTGATATTCTACCCTGCCCCTCTCACAATACTAATTCTTGGACCCTTTGATGAAGCCTCTCTTCTCTTTTTAAGATGAGATTTTCTAACTACTTGAGTAGTTAGGGTTTCCCCTTCTAGAAATTCTCGTACAAGTTTCTTATTGAAACATTGCCTTTAATTAATTCCTAATTAAGTCATTAATGAACTCACATCATTAATATAAGTATATTGAAAATGGGTTCCTCTCCTTTTTTAAAACATTTTAATTAAACTTTTATTTTTAAAAAATTAATTAATTTTCCATTAAAAGAGGATGACTGTAATTTAATTTTATGGAAGTGAAAACCACCTTTTTAGCCATGTAAACCTCTTCCTATGTTATCTTCATCATCTCATATTTCCAACTATATAAGGTTTGTGTAAATCCATCGCCCAGATCTCAATATATGAGCTGGTGAAGTTGAGTTGTCATGCAGGCCCATTAAAAATGAAGCTGACTGATATTTTAATTTCTGACAACAATGTATCAAATTTCAGCACTTGAATCATGTACCACCATCTTCTACATCAAAATATCTTTCCAGCGGTATAAATTTTTATCGATTCTGACACCCAGAGCTCAAGTTATGGCCTCTGCAAGATTAACACTCAACCACAGTCGATCAAAATTGATGGGTAAATGTGGGCCCTTCGATGAATTTTGTGCTTCTTGTCATGAAATTCGACTTTTTGGTTTAAAATTCTATCCCACATGCATTGGGATATTATATTCTGCTTGATATATAATACTAAGTTCTTGATACACTTAGCAAGAAACACGAGAAGAGAAGAAATTATGGAGCGTGGAGGATTCGACCCTTGGAAAATTGTCGAATAAAATAATAATTTTTTGGAATCTTGTCATAGTCCACCTCATGCCATGTCATCAATGATTCATGCCCACATGTCATCATGGGAATGGTCCACATCATCTCCACGTGTCATTCGCATTCATTGGTTTTCATGCCTTGGAATAGCTTTGTGAGATGGGACAAGAGGGGATGAGGTAGAGGCAGGTTGGAGGGTTTGTGGGTTCGTGGGGGTGAGGGAAGGGAGGTGAGTAAAGTTAACCATGAAATTTTCATGAACCCACCAACCTGCGAACTCGCAGTGGGATGATTGATCCAAATAAACTAATTATAGAAGGGCGGTCGGTTGGACGAGAGTGAGTTTGAATATGGAGCTTTTTATGAACACGGGAACCCACAAACCAACAGTTATGGATAATCAAAAATATGTTAAGAGTGGAAAAGAAGTTGGACATACTTGCATGTAGAAGGGATAAAATACTTTAGGGGCTCAAAACCTGCGACAAAATTGATGGTTCAAAATGTAGATCACGAAACTTTGGGTGCAAAGTGGAGATCACAGAACTTGGAGGATGAGGGCTTGAATCCACGAACCTGTGAAGTTGAAAAAATGGTTAAGTGTAGTGTAGCAGTGCACTAATGACATGGGAAATTGGATGGATATAAAGGTCTGCCAACACGCCAACCTGCGAACTTGATGAGGAGATGAAGGAAGAGTCCCAAAAATGTCTTAGTGTAGAGACTAGTGGATCATATGGAGAAGAGTGGTGAAAAGAGAAAAATGGTTAAGTGTGGAGATGGAAGGTGAGGGAGATAAGTGATGAGGATACTTCACAATTAGAAAATGGAGAGGAGAACATGATACTTGGAAAAATTCATCATAATATCTCCTTCGGAACTTTAGACCAGATCTTGAATAACTTAGGCATGTGGAAACAAATTTCTGATCTGAAAAGTGCATAACAAAGCTAAGACCGAGGGCTGCAGAGTGAACTTATAAAAGTTCAAAAAAAGTCTTATTTTTATATCAAGGATTTTATGAACCCAAGAGCAGAAAAATATAGATGACCAAATTTTGGTCAACAATCTTTGACCAATGTGAGTGTTGTGAAGTTCTATTGGTGTAGAGAGGCAATGGGAATTACGGACCCGGGTCTATGAACATATGTCAGGTTCTCTTGTATCAACAAAGAATACAACAAGTGGGAGAATGTTGGGTTGTTATATTCTTTGCAGTGAAAGAATAGTCATTCAATTGTCTAGTCGAGGTGGATTGACTAGGTGATCAGTTGACCGACGATTCAAGTCAAGTTGATAATTCGAGGTCAAAGTGATCAATCAGAAATTTGAAGTGATCGACCGAGAATTCAAAGTGATCATCAGGAAGTTTAAAGGTCAACCAACAGGAGGTCAAGTGACAGCCAACTAAAAATAGATTGGAGGTTGGCTGGTAAAATGATTGGTAGTCGATTGTAACAGAACCCTGAGATTCGCAGGATTGCAGCCAATCATTTCCAGGGATATGTAAGATTTTTTGCATGCCATGATTTAGGGTTTTACATGATTTAAATCCTATAAATAAGGCACATTGTAATTTTATTAAGTTGATCTTGATATTAGTGTTGCTAGTCATGTAGATGCAATCTGAATTAGTTGCAAGGTTGTTCTTTTGTATAGTGTTGTAACTGATTTTGGAAATTGCTCTACTCAGTATTTTGATCCCAAATGTGTTTGAGGATCACATCTTATTTCCAAATTATCTCTAGCTTGCATCAAATTTGCTGAAGGCCTTGTAGGGCTTTTTGGGAAGAAAGTTTGTGTTCTGGGGTTTCTCACTGTAAGTATGACATCTCTATTTTAAATGCGGCACAATAACACTTGCAATATGCATATGCTTCTAATATGTCATTCTTTCCACAAAGGCAAACAAATGTTGTAGAATTTATTTCTACCTGTTTCAACCACAAAGATTTGAATGAGGAAAGTCACATGACTACTTCATCCAGTTGTTTTTGGAATCTTTGAACTTTGCCTCCGCTACCTCTTGAGATTTGGCCAAGTGTCCTTTCCTGTAGGAGGATCTGTTTCTGTCGATAGTAGAGGATTTTATTTTAGAGAATTTGAACCTGTTAAACAAACAAAAGGGAAATTTACAATATCAAGAAATGCCAATCATAAATTTTTAAAGCAGGGCAGGAGCTCCTTGGCACAACAATACGACTCTCATCCATTTATTGACGAGGTTGTATGTTAAAGTAATGTTGTTTGACTTCACCTCTTAATGGATAGGGACAATGGAGGCTGCTATAGAGTAATTCTTGTCCGCTGAAAATGATGCTAAGTTACATGGAGAAATGTGCAGGCAACTTGCTAGGCTTGTGATTAAAATGATGAAAATATTCCCTGCATGGAAGCAACATGTCCAAGGCTGGATGCATTATTGAACAAGTATCAATATTGCAAGAACTTCAGAGCAAACATGATGAACTTGAAGCAAAATTCTTCAGGAAAGAGTAGCACTGGAAGCTTACTATCAAAAGTTGTATGATCCACTGTATTCAAAGCGATTTGAAATTGTAAATGGTATCACTGATGTTGAAGGAAAGGACGAGCCTAAGATTAATACTACAACTGATGAGAAAAAAGAAGAAGAGAAAACGAGTTCCCAAGTTTTGGCTCACTACAATAAAAACCTACGAAGCGCTTTCAATACAGATCGTGATGAAGATGCTCTGAATTATCTAAAGGATATTAAGTGTTGCATAATTAATAACCGCCAAGGGTTTCAAGATTGATTTTTACTTGACAAAAATCCCCTTTTCAATAATTTTGTGTTGACAATGACCTACCACATGATTGATGATAACGAACCCTTTTCTGGAGTGGGGAATAGGGACAGAGATTGATTGGTATCCGAGAAAAAAATGTGACACAAAAGCTTATGAAGAAGGAGCCAAAAATAAAAAACCCGTGACAAAAACAGAACAATGTGAAAGCTTCTTCAATTTCTTTAGTCCACCATGAGTTCCAGAAGATGACAAAGAACTCGATGAAGAAACCATTGAGAACCTTCAGGATTTGATGGAGCAGGACTATGACATTGGTTCAACTATCAGAGACAAAATAATTCCACATGCCGTGTCATGGTTTACTGGAGAGGCTTGTCAACTGGATGACTTGGAGGATGCGGACGAGGACGAAGAAGATGAATTCCACGAAAGGTAGCATTGTTCAAAGACGTGGACCGACTAGAGAGCAACCTCTTGAGTGCAAACAACAAATAAATCACCAAATACATTACAACACATGCCGCATGCACAAACACCACGAAGAGCACCAATCTCGCCATTTCGAGATTTTGACCATCGTTTGAAAAATGAAATTATGCCACTTCCTCCGAAAGTCCGAAAGTTGAATTCATGGTTCCAATCATTGCACCGACGGGTAGGGTTCTGTTTGTTAATATTTTGATTATATTAGTCGATTTTGGACACGGTCTTTTGATGGCATCAAATCGCAGAGCCTGTAATGGAAATGGATAGACTCTCGCCTTTGGAATCCCAATCCTGGACAAAATCATTCAACCATAAAAATGAGCATGGGTCATATCCCTTGGCACTCGTTTTGGCTCCAACACGAGAAATTGCAAAACAGGTTGATAAAGAATCTTCTCTAGGCTATTATGGGGGTTTACCTATAATGAGCTAAATCAATGTTCTCGGAAAAGGTTTAGATATTGTTGTCAGAACACCTAGTCGCATTTTTTGATATAATCAATCGAGGTGCACCAGTCTTGTCAGAAGTACAGTTTATTGTTTGGATGAGGATGACCAGATACTTAAGGTGAGCTTTGATGAAGACGTTGCCGAAAAAATGTCAGAGTATGTTTTTTCTGCTACAATGCCTGTCTGGGTGCAGAGGCTTTTGAGGAAATATTTAAATGTATCATTTTAAATCAAACAAAGCGAGATGATGATAGTCTGTCAATGGCACTGGGTCAGGTCCTTTCCTGTGAATTTTTGCATGGTGATATTTCACTGAATCAACGAGAGAAGACTCTTGTTGGCTTTCGTGAAGGGACACTTTAACGCGCTGATTGCTACTGATGTAGCTGTCCGTGGTCTTGATATTCCTAATATTGATCTGGTTATTCATTATGAACTCCCGACAACTTCAGAGATTTTTGTGCATGGAGGCGAATCAAATGCATACACTGTTATAAACAGTTCGAAAATTAGGATTTTGTTTGTGCTTTAAAAATTAGTTCGGATTACTGTTATGATTAGTTAAAAATGGTTGAAGTTAGTTCATTTTCTGTTAGGTATCCTATGAATTCAACCTCCTTGAGAGAGGAAATTTATATAGAGGTTCATCCATTGTAATAGAAAAAAAAGGGGGGCCGGGGGGAAACCTCTTTTGGAGAGAGCTCCTTTTGAATGCAGAGTTATTTTGAAAGCCCGGAATGGAGTAATACAGAAGTGACATGCTCACTTGATATTGTGAGATTCATCACGGTCAATTCTTTCAGTATGTTCTCTTTTTGTCATTGTCATATTATCTATCTGTTCCTTTGTCGACTGAGTTAAAATTTGTTTGGAATTCATTTTACATGCTCCTTACACACAGTTGATAGGTGTTCTGTTTCGATGATGACTAGTCAGAATTCACTCAAGATAAGTGCTCTATATCTAGTTATTATCCTTCAGTCTTTTTCCTCTAAAGTTGTAGTGAAAATTCATCCTTGATAGATGCTTTCACTATGATGGTCTTTTCCTTTTCTTTTTCTGCTACTTTATCATGATTATCGATTACTGAAAGATAGACTTACTTTGCCTCATTTTCTGCAAGTAATATGATCACTGCCATTATCTCTTTTCTTTGGCTTTCACTTGACTCCATCGCCCAATAGGTCTTTTTAAACCTGTGCAACCCCCAACCTTATAAAAAATCTTCTCTGATAAGAAATCTGGCCTTCTTAAAGATCCCTTGACTGTTGAGAGAACTCTCTTTGAGTGTATTAGGTTAGAAGTACACTCTAAATCAATTTTCAGGGATTGGCTTGCTGCAACCCAAGTCAAGCTCCGAACAACAAATAAATTTTTCTTTTAAAAATGTGCTAAGGCTTGGCTCTATTACAGCCTAGAGTCAACTCTTGCGACAACATTTTTTGGCGCTGTTGTCAGGGACGGAGGACGAAGTTATCTTCCCTGGGATACGACACAGGTTCAGATCTATTTCTTGTTGGTGAACACGGGATAGATGTTCGGTTGGCTATGATTGTTCACCTGACGACTCTTTGGTTCATAGACTCTACATGTTTTCGTTGGCAACTCCACTGATCTCAAATGTTGAATTCCTCCGCTGCTCGGATCACTGCAAGATGCTAAGTGACGAGGTTCAGAGTTTTTGCAGGTCACTTTATTGATGCAGGCACGTGGTCTACTGTTCTTGGCACTTTACGGGAAAGTACCATCCCTAGATGGAGCCTTTGTTGTAACAGATTTTGGAAATTGCTCTACTCAGTATTTTCATCCCAAATGTGTTTGAGGATCACATCTTATTTCCAAATTATCTCTAGCTTGCATCAGATTTGCTGAAGGCCTTGTAGGGCCTTTTGGGAAGAAAGTTCGTGTTCTGAGGTCTCTCACTGTAAGTATGACATCTCTATTTTAAATGCAGCACAATAACACTTGCAATATGCATATGCTTCTAATATGTCATTCTTTCCACAAAGGCAAACAAATGGTGTAGAATTTATTTCAACCCGTTTCAACCACAAAGATTTGAATGAGGAAAGTCACATGACGACTTCGTCCAATTGTTTTTGAAATCTTTGAACTTTTCATCTGCTACCTCTTGAGCTTTGGCCAAGTGTCCTTTCCTGTTGGAGGATCTGTTTCTGTTGGTAGTAGAGGATTTTATTTCAGATCATTTGAACCTGTTAAACAAACAAAAAGGAAATTTACAATATCAAGAAATGCCAATTAGAAATTTTTAAAGCAGGGCAGGAGCTCCTTGGCACAACAATACGACTCTCATCCATTTATTGCCGAGGTTGTATGTTAAAGTAATGTTGTTTGACTCCGCCTCTTAATGGATAGGGACAATGGAGGCTGCTATAGAGTAATTCTTGTCAGTTTAAAATGATGCTAAGTTACATGGAGAAATGTGCAGGCAACTTGCTAGGCTTGTGATTAAAATGATGAAAATATTCCCTGCATGGAAGAAACACGTCCAAGGCAGGATGCATTAATGACCGAGTATCAGCATTGCAAGAACTTCAGAGCAAACATGATGAACTTGAAGCAAAATTCTTCAGGAAAGAGTAGCATTGGAAGCTTAATATCAGAAGTTGTATGATCCACTGTATTCAAAGCAATTTGAAATTGTAAATGGTATCAATGATGTTGAAGGAAAGGACGAGCCTGAGATTAATACTACAACTGATGAGAACAAAGAAGAAGAGAAAACAAGTTCCCAAGTTTTGGCTCACTGCAATAAAAACCAACGAAGCGCTTTCAGTACAGACCGTGATGAAGATGCTTTGAATTATCTAAAGGATATTAAGTGTTGCATAATTAATAACCGCCAAGGGTTTCAAGATTGATTTTTACTTGATATGAATCCCTTTTTCAAGAATTCTGTGTTGACAATGACCTACCACATGATTGATGATAACGAACCCTTTTCTGGAGCGGGGAATAGGGACAGAGATTGATTGGTATCCGAGAAAAAAATGTGACACAAAAGCTTATGAAGAAGGAGCCAAAAATGCAAAACCCATGACAAAAATAGAACAATGTGAAAGCTTCTTCAATTTCTTTAGTCCACCACGAGTTCCAGAAGATGACAAAGAACTCGATGAAGAAACCGCTGAGAACCTTCAGGATCTGATGGAGCAGGACTATGACATTGGTTCAACTATCAGAGACAAAATAATTCCACATGTTGTGTCATGGTTTACTGGAGAGGCTTGTCAACTGGATGACTTGGAGGATGCGGATGAGGACAAAGTAGATGAATTCCACGAAAGGCGGCATTTTTCAAAGACATGGACCGGATAGAGAGCAACCTCCTGAGTGCAAACAACAAATAAATCACCAAATACATTACAACACATGCCGCATGCACGAAACACCACGAAGAGCACCAATCTCGCCATTTCGGGATTTTGACCATCGTTTGAAAAATGACATTATGCCACTTCCTCCGAAAGTCTGAAATCCGAATTCATGGTTCCAATCATTGCACCGACGGGTAGGGTTTCATTTGTTAATATTTTGATTATATTAGTCGATTTCAGACACGGTCTTTTGATGGCATCAAATTGCAGAGCCTATAATGGAACTGGATAGACTCTCACCTTTGGAATCCCAATCCTAGACAAAATCATTCAACCGTAAAAATGAGCGTGGGTCATATCCCTTGGCACTCGTTTTGGCTCCAACAGGAGAGCTTGCAAAACAGGTTGATAAAGAATCTTCTCCAGGCTGTTATGGGGGTTTACCTATAATGAGCCAAATCAATGTTCTTGGAAAAGGTTTAGATATTGTTGTCGGAATACCTGGTTGCATTTTTTGATATAATCAATCGAGGTGCACCAGTCTTGTCAGAAGTACAATTTATTGTTTTGGATGAGGCTGAACAAATACTTAAGGTGAGCTTTGATGAAGACGTTGCTGAAAAAACGTCAGAGTATGTTTTTTGTGCTACAATGCCTGTCTGGGTGCAGAGGCTTTCGAGGAAATATTTAAATGTATCATTTTAAATCAAACAAAGCGAGATGCTGATAGTTTGTCAATGGCACTGAGTCGGGTCCTTTCCTGTGAATTTTTGCATGGTGATATTTCACTGAATCAGCGAGAGAAGACTCTTGTTGGGTTTCGTGAAGGGACGCTTTAACGCACTGATTGCTACTGATGTAGCTATTTGTGGTCTTGATATTCCTAATATTGATCTGGTTATTCATTATGAACTCCCGACAACTTCAGAGATTTTTGCGCATGGAGGCGAATCAAATGCATACACTGTTATAAACAGTTCGGAAATTAGGATTTTGTTTGTGCTTTAAAAATTAGTTCGGATTACTGTTATGATTAGTTAAAAATGGTTGAAGTTAGTTCATTTTCTGTTAGGTATCCTATGACGTGGATTCAACCTCCTTGAGAGAGGGAATTTATATAGAGGTTCATCCATTGTAATAGGAAAAAAAGGGGGGTCGGGATGAAACCTCTTTTGGAGAGAGCTCCTTTTGAACGCAGAGTTATTTTGAAAGCTCGGAATGGAGTAATACATAAGTGACATGTTCACTTGATATGGTGAGATTCATCACGGTCAATTCTTTCAGTATGTTCTCTTTTTGTCATTGTCATATTATCTATCTGTTCCTTTATCGACTGAGTTAAAATCTGTTTGGAATTCATTTTACATGCTCCTTACACACAATTGATAGGTGTTATGTTTCGATGATGACTAGTCAGAATTCACTCAAGATAAGTGCTCTGTATCTAGTTATTATCCTTCAGTCTTTTTCCTCTAAAGTTGTAGTGAAAAATCATCCTTGATAGATGCTTTCACTATGATGGTCTTTGTAATGTCCCCAAGGCCGAGCCCTTTATAAACCTGATGTATGAAATGAATTGTACATATGTGTTATAGGCTGGTGAGCCGAGTTCCTATAAGCTGTAGGCTTATGTGTTTGTTAGGCCAGGGAGCCTAAGTGTTGAAGGCCAGGAGCCTACTGTTGTACCTGTAAGTATGCAGAATATTTAATAAAATATAAACACCGCTAGGTGCAGACCGACCACGATGAATGAGTGAAGGGGGACTGAGCATCCACAGAGTGGGAAAGGAATTAGGGGGATGAAGGTGGGAAAAGGGGCTAAATGTTGAGCCTAGGAGGCTTAAGCCTTGGAATAATATTTTAATACTATTCCAAAAGAGAAGTGCATTATATGTTTTAGCCTAAGTCCTTTTTGGAAGGACATGTGATTTCCAGATGGTGGGAGGCACGCATGTTGCAGGAACGCGTGTAGTCGCATGGGTGACAAGTGTCAACCCTGACCATGCAATAAAAGGCCAAGATGAGCCGTGTTGGGGGTTCCTCCTCCATGGGACTCACGGACTGCCAGAAGGGAAGGGGTCTAACTCTTGCAAAAAAACCCTCGTACATCCTCTGAACCAAAAAGGTGTGTATCTGTGTATTGTCTGGGATAGCCGATACATCCCCAGTCTGAACCGTCCGAACCTACGTGACCCTTGCGTGGATTGTCTGTCACGTATTCCCGACACCAGAGGGTGAGTCTATCCTGGGTAGGGTGGAAGGGAAACAACCATTCTATGGGAGGAGGGAGTCTGTGTAATTCCCTGTGGAAATTGCTTATCAGGCAATTCTGAAAATCAACACCGTGAGACCTAGTTGCCATTCCTGAGCTTGTGTGAGAAGCCTGAGTCTGTATTCCCGGTTGACTGTGGTGGTCACACAGTGCTAGTTTGCGCATGGCATACTGGCTAGAGTAAGCCATTGCTGAGCTTGTGTATGACCCCTCTCCAGGTGAGGGAGGTGGTTGATGCTGGAAGAGGCAGGTTGTCATGCCTGCGAGCAACTCTTTCCAGGTGAAAGAGTTTACTGGGAAGTGGTTTCTTCCAGAGAGTGTCTAGCACTAGCTACGGGCTCTGAGACTTCTTGATCCGGCCTGTTTCCGAGACCCAGAGAGGGAGGTTAGCACCGATGGACTGTGCATGTGAAGGTGTATACTCCCGGGCGGAACAAGCATGTGGGGAATGAGAGTCTGGTAGTAGTGGGCGTAAGATGGCATCTTTGGGAAGAATCCTTCCATATATTTATGTGCTGTTTTCCCTGTAACCTTAGCCTAGCCTAGGATTCCTTGCTTGGGGTGGAGCTCAGTCCTAGCTCGGGGGTGACCCACTGTTGAGATGATGAGCAGTGTGGTCTAAGGCTGGGAGGTTCATGGAAGGCCTGCACTTGGTTGGTGGATTTCACCACTGTTACAAGATAAGTATCTAACTATGTTCTTATCACATTTTGGCATGACTGTGCTGTATATATTATCATGTTTTCCACTGTGTATATGAATTAGTATGAAGTGCTATTGATTGTTAATTATGGCAATAATTCATATGAATACTCTGTGTAGAATGTGTTTACTTGTTTAAATGCATGTGGAGTATATACTGGACT
>JASDQU010100520.1:372650-383945 GCA_032191745.1 Picea mariana
GACTGCATTCATAATGTGGCAACAACCAAGATAAATCATGAAATAGGATGTCATGTTTTTGGAATAAAAGTTGAATTTCCTTTCGAATTAATTGGAATTCCTAAATGAATTCTTGTATGTACTCTCATGATAACTGCATGTGGTTGATGCAGATGAGATGATGTTGATAAAAGTTGAATTGTTGGCTACAAAGAGTATCTCGGGAAGATGCTACTTGGAAACCTTTGAGGGTATTTGGAACTCCCGGAGCCACAGTGCTCTAAGACTTCCGGTCGGGTCTGTTCCTGCAACCCAAGGTAAGGGAGATTGGCAGTCGAAGGACTGTCCAGGTGACAGAGAAGTTGCATTCTCCTGGGGTGGAACAGGCATGTGGGGAATGAGAGACCGTTGGTTGGAGTACTGTCGAGGTTTGAATGGTTGGAGTGCTACTGAGGTCTGGTACCTTGGCCTAGACCATGTGGATAAGGATTGTGGACCATGGCTATCTTGGGAAGCCATTTCCCGATGGATTCATAGCTCTGCTCCAGGGTGGGAGGTCTTCTCACTCAAAAGATAAGTACAATTCTCTATTTTATTATATGATGTGTATATTGTATATAGTTTTAATGTTATTGAATTTGTTTGTATATACATACATATAAATTGCATAAATGATTGCATTACTGCACCCACGAATGTACCTAAGGTATCTCATATTTCATTACTTAAGAAATCTATATATCTGATGCTAATCATGTAATCAATTGGAATTCGATTCAGGTGGAACCAGAAAGTGTCCTGCAAGTGGACAGGAAAAGAAAACAGCTCCGGAATCGATCTATAGAGCTTGTAAAGGTCCAGTCGACCTGGTACGGTCCTGAGGACGCGACATGGGAGCATGAATAAGTTATGCAGGTAGAGTACCCACATCTTTTTGAAAATTTTGAAAGGCTTGTAGAGACAGTGTAAGTTGCACTGAGGACAGTGCAAAAATAAGGGAGAGGGATTGTAATGTCCCCAAGGCCGAGCCCTTTATAAACCTGATGTATGAAACGAATTGTACATATGTGTTATAGGCTGGTGAGTCGAGTTCCTATAAGCTGTAGGCTTATGTGTTTGTTAGGCCAGGGAGCCTAAGTATTGAAGGCCAGGAGCCTGTTGTTGTACTTGTAAGTATGTAGAATATTTAATAAAATATAAACACCACTAGGTGCAGACCGACCACGATGAATGAGTGAAGGGGGATTGAGCGTCCACAGAGTGGGCAAGGAATTAAAGGGCTGAAGTTGGGAAAAGGGGCTAAGTGTTGAGCCTAGGGGGCTTAAGCCTTGGAATAATATTTTAATACTATTCCAAAAGAGAAGTGCATTATATGTTTTAACCTAAGTCCTTTTTGGAAGGACATGTGATTTCCAGATGGTGGGAGGCACACACGTTGCAGGAACGCGTGTAGTCGCATGGGTGACAAGTGTCAACCCTGACCATGCAATAAAAGGCCAATATGAGCCATGTTGGGGGTTCCTCCTCCATGGGACTCACAGACTGCTAGAAGGGAAGGGGTTTGACTCTTGCAGAAAAACCCTCGTACATCCTCTGAATCGAAAAGGCGTGTATTTGTGTTTTGTCTGGGATAGCCGGTACATCCCCAGTCTGAACCGTCCGAACCTGCGTGACCCTTGCATGGATTGTCTGTCACGTATTCCCGACACCAGAGGGTGAGTCTATCCTGGGTAGGGCAGAGGGGAAACAACCATTTTGCGGGAGGAGGGAGTTTGTGTAATTCCCTATGGAAATTGCTTCTCAGGCAATTCTGAAAATCAACACCGTGAGACCTAGTTGCCATTGCTGAGCTTGTGTGAGAAGCCCGAGTCTGTATTCCTGGTTGACTGTGGTGGTCACGCAGTGCCGGTCTATGCGTGGCATACTGGCTAGAGTAAGCCATTGCTGATCTTGTGTATGACCCCTCTCCAGGTGAGGGAGGTGGTTGATGCTGGAAGAGGCAGGTTGTCAGGCCTGCGAGCAACTCTTTCCAGGTGAAAGAGTTTGTTGGGAAGTGGTTTCTTCTAGAGAGTGTCCAGCACCAGCTACAGGCTTTGAGACTTCCTGATCCGGCCTGTTACCGAGACCCAGAGAGGGAGGTTAGCACCGATGGACTGTGCGTGTGAAGGTGTATACTCCCGGGCGGAACAGGCATGTGGGGAATGAGAGTATGGTAGTAGTGGGCGTAAGATGGCATCTTTGGGAAGAATCCTTCCAGATATTTCTATGTTGTTTTCCCTGTAACCTCAGCCTAGCCTAGGATTCCTTGCCTTGGGGTGGAGCTCGGTTCCAGCTCGGGGGTGACCCACTGTTGAGATGATGAGCAGTGTGGTCTAAGGCTGGGAGGTTCGTGGAAGGCCTGCACTTGGTTGGTGGATTTCATCACTGTTACAAGATAAGTATCTAACTATGTTCTTATCACATTTTGGCATGACTGTGCTGTATATATTATCATGTTTTCCACTGTGTATATTTATTAGTATGAAGTGCTATTGATTGTTAAATATGGCAATAATTCATATGAATACTTTGTGTAGAATGTGTTTACTTGTTTAAATGCATGTGGAGTATATACTGGACTGTATGTGTTATGTAAAAAGTATGTACAGATTGTTACATAGTGCGTTAAAATCCTTGTTAAGCAAAAATGTACACTACAGTCTTTTCCTCTTCTTTTTCTGCTACTTTATCGTGATTATCGATTACTGAAAGATAGACTTACTTTTCCTCATTTTCTGCAAGTAATATGATCACTGCCATTATCTCTTTTCTTTGGCTTTCACTTGACTCCATCGCCCAATAGGTCTTTTTAAACCTGTGCAACCCCCAACCTTATAAAAAATCTTCTCTGATAAGAAATCTGGCCTTCTTACTGTGATTACTGAATATTCCTGAGTAAAGAGCCCTTGACTGTTGAGAGAACTCTCTTTGAGTGCATTAGGTCAGAAGTACACTCTAAATCAATTTTTAGGGATTGGCTTGCTGCAACCCAAGTCAAGCTCCGAACAACAAATAATTTTTTCTTTTAAAATTGTGCTAAGGCTTGGCTCTATTACAGCCTAGAGTCAACTCTTGCGACAACATATAGCAAGAGAGTATGATGGTGATTGTGTTTTAGTTATAGACCAAGGTTAGTTATGTAACTCTTTATTTGATGAATGAATAAGAAAACAAGAGATAAATATGGTCAAGGGATGTTGGTTTTCCCAGTTGGGTTTCCAGGGTAAAATCTTTGTGTATTGTGTGTTTTTCATTTATTTTCTGCTTAAATCTATCTTCTCTTTCCTGGTTGTTTAAGTGTGGGTGTTTATTTCCTTACAGGGACTTTGTAGCTAAGGAACCACCAAACAAGTGAATATCTATGATCCCCCATCCCCCCTAATATTTGGGTGTAGCTATCAAATTCCATATGGTCAAGTGAGATCCCTTATACTCAATGTTTCCTTTCCATAAAAATTAAAACAACATTTCCTGATAGTTTCCAACCCCCCCGGGGATGTGGGATAAAGTGTGCTAGAAGATTGGAATTTCCTGTAATATATTTTACAAGAACTAACCTACCTCCCTAAAGAGCCACCTATTGTAGAAGAAATAAATGTGATTTTTATATCATTTTTAAAAACCATCCCCAATCGACTTTACCATAATTGTTTGGTTTTAGAGTGAAACCAATGTATTTTACTCCTTCATTAATATCAAGATGTCGGAAAGGAAATATTATTTCCATCCTATTATTTTGAGTGTCATCCAATCTATAGGTGAACAAAGTAGATTTATTATGATTAATATCCATACTAATAGTAGCACAATAGTGTTGTAAACTATCGTTGAAAACGTGGCTTTCACCATTATTACCTAAACATAAAATAAGTACATCATAAAAAAATGAGATGCATTAATGATTCACTCATCCCTACCTTAATGCATGAAAGTTGCCTTTATCCCTTAGCCTCCTTAATCAACCTACTAAGTCCTTCTACCACCAATAGAAAGAGGAATGGGGACAGAGGGAATCCCTACTTGAGCCCTCTGAAAGGATTAAAGAAAGAAGAGGTAGACCCATTTATATATACAAAAAAGAGAGTACACGATACACACCGCATAATCCATTTTACCAATGGAAAAGAAAGCCCTAAATGAATAAAAAAAATACGAAAATACAACTAGGAGTCCATATCATAAGTCTTGGATAGGTCCAACTCGTTAATTGTAGTAGGATAATGAGTGATATTGGTAGTGCGGAGACCCTCCGAAGCAGATATTATGGCTTCATGAATCTACCTCCCCTAGTGAAATCCAAACTTATCAAGGGAGATAAACCTAGAGAGAATGGGATTAAGTCACAATGATCTTAGAAATATTTTTTTACACATAACTACATAATGATATTGGCCTAAAACCATCAAAGCTCTATGGATGATCAAACTTGGAGATAAGGGATATATAGGTGGAGTTGATGCTCCCAGGAATCTTCCTCGGAAGTCTGACCTCTTCAAATAMCCTAAATAAATCTTCCTTAATCAACTCAAAGAAGTCCAAATAAAATTCACCAGTCCACCCATCTGGGATAGGAATTTTATCCTTTTGAAAAGTATTTAAAACAACAAGCAACCACTCTAATAGTTTCTTCTATGTTTTCCCTCTCAGGTTCCTTAAAAATATCGTTGAAGTATTTCGCCACTTGGTGTATCAACTCCTAAAAACCTTGAACCTTATATACTTTTTGATTAAACAGTTCGTAGATGGTATTATGACTTTTCCTAAACCTGGCATAATTATGGAAAATTTTGGTATTATAATCCCCTTAGTCGAGCCAAATGGCCCTACTTTTTATTCACCAATCATTCTCTTTGTCTAACAAAATCTTACATTTTTTGGATTCCATGATTTTGATACTATTTATTGCTTATGAATTGAATAACCATTCAAAATTTCTTTAAAAAAACTATCCAGATTTTGTTCAACATCCTTGTAATACCCTGGTTTTGAGTCCCTGAATTAATAATGTGTTTTTTATAATGATGAAAGGTTGGAGTTCCTATAAAGTTGAAAGGTCTGAGTTCTTAGAAATGTAATACTTTAAGTATATTAATAAAATACATTGTTGTCTGCAAGACAGAGAGGGACAGAGATTGGGGGCTATGATTCCATGAGATATGGGGATAAAGGGGATAAGTCTTTTATTATGTTTTATTTACCCATCTTGGTTTTAGTTGGGGGAAAGTGGTTACCTGAACTTCTTGGGAAATGCCATGTGGTTCTTTATTGCATGTAATTATATAAAATATTCTTTTGGGTTGTTTGGGGGTTCCTAATTCATTTGGTTAATCAATCATTTTTCATTGATACTCGTTCCTCAATCATTGTTATTCATTCCTCATTCATTCTTTCTCTTAGCCTGGGTATGGGAAATGAATTATGGAAATAAAATAGCCATTGATGGTTGGTTTTAAGGAATTATTGATTATTCTAGGAAGGAATGGATGCATGTGTGCATGAGAATGATGACAGTTGAGTAAGAACTATCCACAACTAAGAATCCTTGAAGTTTTCATCATTGATATTTCCTTACTAGTAGCACTAGAGCCCTAGAAAATAAGTGGAACAACTTGAGGGATTGAATTATAGAGAAATGGGTTCATTTCTTTAGGTTGTGCAGGATAAATGGGAAGAGAGTTGGTAAACTAGGATTTCTGTTTAGTTGGGAAAACCATGAGATCTTGATATCTAGTTGTGTGTGTTACAGTCGACCTAAGATGTGTCCTTATGGATTCATAGCCCTGGCTTGGGGGTGACATGCTATTGAGAGCTAGAAAAACATTGTCCACAGTTAGGTCGAACATCTGATGTTTGTAGCCAATTGGTGAATGGTTATTTAAAGATAAGTGCTCTTTATGTTTTCTGTGCAATTTATATTCCGTTGTGTATTATTTCTCTCTGATATGTGTTTATATTGTGTGTGCTAGTTGTCAATGTTATGCATAGCCTGTTATTCATTTCTTTTATGGTCTAACATTATCTTTTTAATTTCATGCATTGGTTTCATGCTTCTTGATTTAAATAATGGTAACATAAGTTCAAATTTTCCCAAGAAGGTGAATTTTCAGGTACTTGGGTCGATGGGTACATGAAAATTTGGTATCCAAGCAAATATTTGGGTTTATTGGTGACGGGTGCATCAAAAACCTTCAAATACCTATCCCTATCCCTATAACTCTCCCATGCCCAAAATGCAACTTTCTCTTTCACTAATTTTAATGAGCTAGTAAACTGAGAACAAGAAGAATCATCCAAATTACCATCATAGTGCTTCCAAGAGAATTTCACCAAATCCTAAAACTCTCGTTCACCAAACCAACTAGGATTATGTTTGAAAGGGGCCCCAAGACTTGAGGTGCCATGACCTAATTCCAACATAATTGGGAAGTGATCCAAACATTGGGAAGAATCAACTCATGGCTTGTACCTTTCAACCTTTTCCAACAATGCATGATTTACAAAAAACCCCATCCAAACGCTTGGAAACTCCTTCCACACATGATATGTTATTTGACAAAGTAGGACTCAACTCAATAGGTTCAATATCAATCCAACCTACCCTCTCAAATTTTTCAAGAAATAAATCTACCAACGTATCATATCTTGTAGAGGTACCTCAAATTTCACCTCTATTCAGAGTGAGATTTAGATCCCCCACTACAATCAAAATTTCAACCTTTATCCATTTTGAAGATAAAAAGTCAATCCATAAAGTTTGTTTTACCTCATAAGCTCCATACACATTTATCAAGGTCAATTCCAATCCAATACTCTTGCTAAAAAACTCTATGCAGAGACTTGAACACACAACAAAGGAGTTTTTTAATGAAGTGTTCTAACTCTAGCCATTAATGAGGCCACTAGAAAACATTTTTGTATTCAGAGCTAATAATTCCTATCCTACAAAGGAAATATTTATATTCTTAACTAAAGTATCCCCTTTTCCCATAGTTTCCTGAATAAAAACCACCTCAGGCTTATTTACTCCCACCAAGCATTTGAGGGCCAATTTTTTTACCTGGACCCCCAAGCCATGAATGTTAATGGAAAGGATCAACATGGTTAAACCCCACCATGGGTTATACCTACTCCAAGAACCCCAGTAATAAATCTTTGGCTTGCTTGGATAAATTATTTAACTGTTGTCTCTTATGCATGCTTCATGTAAGATTTTTTTCCAGCCTTTTTACCCCTATATTTCTTTTAATATATAATCCAAACCCCCAAGAAACTAGAGAATCCTGAGAGGGAGTATGAGGTCTTAGGTGGTAATTTCCACCTTCTCGTTTATAAGGAGAATGGAGCCTAGGAACAAGTCTCTCAACAGGGTTACCCCCCCTATCCAACAAAGGGTCTGAGTCTTAGGACAAGTTAATAGAAACACCATCCCCTCCAACCAGTCCAACTTTCAGCTCGACAATTTTGGAAAAAGTATCCCTTACCCCCTCAACTTTATCCTGACAATGAATAATAGAAAATTCCCCTAAAACTAAACGATCAACATAAATCTTATTAGAGAGTGAGGAAGGAATTAAAGTATACTTACCTAGAGGGTGCAAAGTGGCCAAACTCTAGAGAATATCCATGTTTTTAAGTTGAGAAAGAGAGAAGTTGAAAAACCTCGGACATACTGGGGCTTTGTCCTTTATGTATCCATTTGATTAGAGCCAAAAATTAAGGGAATAGAAATGTTTCTAACCATAAAACCCATATATGTTGAAGTCACTTCCTTGTCACCATCCAGTGTTCTCTCATCCACCATAGATTCACCCTCAATTTGGTGCATTGAATCAAAAAAAAAATGAGGAACTACTTCCAGAAGAACAAATCGATCCTCCCCCTTATTATAATTGTCCTCTTTTTTTACCCAATAATTTCACGTAAAATACTTGTCACAATCATGAATAACATGGCCATATCGATGACATCTCGCATAATGAAAAGGGAAATTCACATAATCTAGGGTTTTGTGTATGATTTATCACCAACCACCAACTCCATTGATTCAAACAAGCTTTGACTAACATCAATTTATACTAGAATCTAGGAAATAGATCATCCATTACATGATTTCTAAATGACATACAACATAATGAACTTTCCCAAGGTGTCACCAATAGCTCGCAAAGAACTCTCAAACGACACCTCCAAAGGAAAACTCGATAATTTTACCTAGTCCGGAGTACTAGCATAGAATTCCTCCTTTGCATTAAAACAAGGATGTCATGGTTTGATGGACATGTAAGCCTTGTCCAGAAACTAGTTACCTTTTAGAATATTTAGTGCATCCTAGTCACCTAAATATAAACCTGAGCCAACCTTTTGCGAGAAAATGCAACATCAAGCCATAGCCCAGAATAGGATCCCACTCTAGGTGAATCCATTCATTAAAAATCTCCATGGAAACTCTACAACCAAGGAATTTTCCCACTGAAGTCTTCCCTGTTAAAATTTTTATTTGCTTGACCTGAATATCTTTGCCAACAACCAAAGAAATACCACCTCCTCAAGATTTAATAACGTTCTACTTATTCTTCCCTTGCTAATCCACTGCATGAATAAACCCACTACCCTGCATATCTTGTAACTACAAATTCACACCAATGAACCCTAACACTGGATCATTCTAGTCCAACAAAATGTCACATCCAACCCGATCTTCCCGAAGACTGGATAGTTCTGATGAAAACTGCATCTTGAATCCACTGACACCCCCATTACTCCTTTCCACGTCCTTATTGATTGCAATCACATGAACACCATCACCCTTTTATAATGTGGCCACTGGGGAATAGCCTGAAGGGACCTCTACTTTCTAGCTAGACTCCACTTGTAGGACAGGCCCTGAAACCGCATGGCTCTAGATACCTTGATATCAGGAGGCCCATAGGATATAAAAATGTCCTCTTTCGAGACTGTGTCTTCAGAGTAATCAACCAATTGAATCATATAATCCATTACTTCTTCAAAATAAATCTCCCAAGAGCATGCAAACTACATTCATCATGTGTCATGCATCAAACTAAGATGAAGTATCCCTTGACTTATTTAACAAGAATTTATTAATCTAAATGTTCTATTTCAACACAAAAAATTGAACATCCTTAATGCAAACTGTGAGTGGAATGGACAACAAATTCAAATGGACAACTATGGTCTCTGTCAACCCTAATTTTCAAAGATGTCAAAAAATGAAGGAGAATTTCATGAGCTCAAACACCTAAAGAAACATTTATTGGTACATATAGTGTAGTTCAAGTTGTATTCATGGGAATCTCTCTATTAGATCATGGATTTTTCTAGGGAAATCCAATGTCGTGAAGGCATGAGAGAAATCATGCATGCAACTCTGTCTACCTATGGGAAGCCCCAATTACCTATAGGAACCCTAGAAACTTGTGGGTTGAAGATGGAATCCTTAGCTACTTTCATAAACTCATTATTTCCATCATGGGAAACCCTAGTGATTTGTAGCCATGCAAAGTTTGAGTGGGATGTATAACAATTTCAAATAGACAAATACGGTCTCCACCAACCCTAATACTCAGAGACGACAAAGAATGAAGGAGAATCTTATGAGCTCAACTGCCTGAAGAAATCCATGAGTGGTCAACTAAAAAGAGAGATATAACTATTGGCTTGTTTTGATCGTCCACTTTTCCCATTTGTTCCTCTATGAGTTGAACCCTTTCATAGTATGAACTTGACCGGGGGAGAAAGCTATGCTCTTAAGAAAGCCTCTTAAGGAGAGGAGGTTGGGCCATGGTCGTGAGTACCAATACACATTTTTCTATCCCACCGACCCTAATACTCAGAGATGACAAAGAATGAAGGAGAATCTTATGAGCTCAACTGCCTGAAGAAATCCATGAGTGGTCAACTAAAAAGAGAGTTATGACTATTTTCTTGTTTTGATCATCCACTTTTCCCATTTGTTCCTCTATGAGTTGAACCTTTTTGTAGTATGAACTTGACCAGGGGAGAAAGCTATGCTCTCAAGAAATCCTCTTAAGGAGAGAAGGTTGGGCCATGGTCATGAGTACCAATACACATTTTTCTATCCTACCAAGAGAAAACTATGGAAACTCTATCTCACTTACTAGGTCTCCATTCACCTGTGGAAACCCTAACAGAGTCCTCACTCCATCTCCAACTTTGCATTCAATCTTCGCCACTATCCCACAAAGAGAGAGAAATTACAATGCCAAATAACTATAAATGATTCATTATGAGTCTCATCAATCATATATATGTTTATTATAATATAACATTAATTATCATATTTAAACAAATATATTTAAATTATCTACATTGAACCATGTAAATCATTTAAGAGTATTAACACTTTCATCTCATAATTGCTTGAGAGTCATTAGAATAACTAGGCCCTTAAAACAAAGAATTACATAATGTCGATATGATAGATGCATGGGTTAACATTATGCGAATGTTGAATGTCAAGCAATAAATTTATGATCTACATCTTAACTAAAAATCAAGATAATGCCATTAACTGCCCATTGATGAGGAACCATGATGAGATCATATGAGACATTCTTCTCATTCGCCTCATCTAGGTTATACTCATGCACCTTATTAATTCTCAACCATGCTAATTAATTTTTAGACTACTTTATATGTATTGATTCAATATTCACTTACTAATTTAAAATCATCGAGCTTCATAATAATTATACACGGTGTGATTAAATGAATATGCTTGCATATTTATATATAACATTTAAGGAATGAGGTTATTCTACAATGTCATTATGTGTTTTAACATCATACATATTTTCTTCTTCGTCATTACTTTTAATATATTTTCATAAATGTGTCATTAATATACAATATTACATTAATTTATAGATTAATATCACCCATTACTTTTTTTTTTTTTTCTATAGGCTTATATGAATCCTCATTAAATGTAGGAAAATAAAAAGTATTAATCCATGAAATCAACCATAAAAATCAATATAGCCTATTCAATAAGAAATATATTATTTGTTATTTGAATCCTTCACCATGGAAACACACTTAGATATTCGAATGAAAGAGTGAATTCGATCCAATACTTTGATCAAGCATGCAACCTACTATGATTTATAATCACGATCATGAACTACACATTGATATCTTATTGCATTTAAATATACAAGCATGATTTTGAATTGCATTTGGATATCATATATATATATATATATATATATATATATATATATATATATATATATG
>JASDQU010100521.1:1934-12048 GCA_032191745.1 Picea mariana
TATAGGTATATAAGAAATGGGAGACTCATTACTCACCATATATTCAGAGGATCATTAATAAGCACATCAAAGTCTTTGGACCCATTCCACCAGGAGCACCTCTAGATAGGGGGGTTGAGCATATCATAGAGTTGGAAGAAGGAGCGAAACTTGTCATCACCACTCCCTATAGCCACCCAAATAAATACAAAGATGAAATCGAGAAGGCTATCAAATAACTACTAGACATGGGCCAGATTAGGCCAAGTTCCATCCCCTTTGCATCTTCAGTGGTGCTAGTGAAAAAGAAGGAAGGGACCATGTGCATGTGCATTGATTACAGGGCATTGAATAAGAAGACAATTAAGAATAGGTACCCCATTCTGAGGAATGATGAGCTATTGGATGAGCTTCATGGGGTTGTGTACTTCACAAAGATTGACTTACGCTCTGGCTATCATCAGATCAAGATGAGGGAGTAGGATGTGCCCAAAACTGCTTTCAGATGTCACTACGATCATTATGAGTTCTTAGTGATGCCATCTGTGCTAACTAATGTGCCATCCACCTTCCAATCTTGCATGAACCATGTCTTCAACAAGAAATTAAGGAAGTTCCTCATAGTATTCTTTGATGACTTGTTGATCTATAACAAGACTTGGGAAGAGCATATTCAATGTGTAGAACATATTCTAGCCATCATGGAAGGGAAGTCCTTGTATGCTAAGGAATCCAAATGTGAATTTGGAATGACAAAGGTCCTCTATTTGGGACACATCATTGGGGTAAAGGGGGTACAGGTACACCAAGAGAAGATACAAGTTATACTTAACTAGCCCACACCTAATAYYCTCATAGAATTGAAGGGGTTTCTTGGCATCTGTTGCTATTACAGGAGGTTTGTCAAAGGMTTCTCACAGCTTTGTGCACCTTTGACTAATTTGACCAGGAAGGGGTCATTTAGATGGAGCCCAAAGGCATAGTTRACTTTTGACAAAATGAAAAAGGTAATGACTACATGCCCAGTCTTGGCTYTACCAGATTTTGCACAACCCTTCACAGTGRAGTGTGATGCCTCTGGGGAGGGCATTGGAGCAGTKCTTATGAAGAATAGGCACCCTATTATCTATGAAAGCCAAAAACTGATGGGTCCTGAGCTTCTCTATACCAGCTATGACAAAGAGATGTTGGCCATCATGCACACATTGGCTAAGTTCAGGCAATATTTGGTAGGAGCGAAATTTGTGGTGAGGRMAGATCACAACAGTCTTAAGTACTTTTTGGATCAAAAGGACTTAAATGAGAGGCAACATAAGTGGGTTAGAAATATATAGGCTTATGATTTTGACATTGAKTTCATCAAAGGGAATAATAATGTAGTGGAAGATGCATTATCGAGGAGGCCATCAGTTTATGCTATGACTGATATCTCAGTTGACTGGAAGGCCCACCTTTTGGTGGAATACTCAAAGAACCAATTTGCATGTCAATTAATGGATGGACAGGTACAGGATGACAACTTCAAAATAATGGATGACATCATCTACTACAAGGGCCAAATTTTCTTGGTTCCTGAGTCAACCTTTAAGGCCAAGGTACTACAATCCTGCCATGATTCACCAGTGGCAAGACATCAAGGATTCGTCAAAACATACCGACAGATAAGGAAAAGATTCTACTGGAAAGGTTTGAAGGAATATGTGATGTGCCACATCAATCAATGCACTACTTTTCAGGTAAACAAGGATGAGCACACCCATCCAATAGGATTATTACAACCACTACCCATCCCAGAGCATAAATGGGAAAGTGTATCTATGGACTTCATCACAGGATTACCCAAAGCACAGGGAAAATATTGTATTTTTGTGGTGGTAGACAGGTTAACCAAGTTTGCACATTTTTTCTCCATTGCCACAGACTTCAGTGCAACATAGTTCACATATTTGTTCTTCAGGGAGGTTTTCATATTGCATGGTTTACCCAAGACCAATGTGAGTGATAGGGACATCAGGTTCATGAGCACCTTTTGGCAGGAATTATTCAGGTTGGTAGGTATGGTCTTAACCCCTAGCACCAACTACCATCCTCAAACTGATGGTCAAACAGAAATAGTCAACAAGTGGGTGGAAGGTTACCTCCAAAATTATGTATCAGGGCAGCAGAAGGCATTGTTTAGGTAGGTTCATTTGGGATAATACTGCTACAACATCACTCATCATATGTCTATTGGTATGACACCATTCAGAGCCTTGTACAGTTATGATCCTCTATCCTTTGTAGAGATTGTCTTTGGTGAGAGTAGGGCCCCTATGGTTCAGGATTGGATTCAACAGAGTCAAGATATACTCAGAGAACTGAAGGACCACATGCAAAGGGCACAGAATCAGCAAAAGGTTCAGGTAGACAAGCACAGGGTGGAGTGCACATTTGAGGTTGGTGATTTGGTTTACTTGAGGCTCCAATCGTATAGACAGGCATCCATCAAGAGAAGTGGAGCAAAAATGATCCAACCCCGCTTCTTTGGACCCTACAGGGTCAACATAAAGGTAGGGGTCATGGCATATGAACTTGATCTTCCACAAGACAACAAAATACACAATGTTTTACATGTGTCATGCTTGAAGAGGGCCATAGGCCACCACATCATCCCTATTGAGGAACTTCCACCCTTAGATGAATAAGGGTAATTGATATTGATACCAGAAGAGGTACTAAAAGTTTGAGAAAATAATCTAAGGAGGAGAAGCATCAAGGAATATTTAGTCAAATGGAAGAACTTACCTATTGAGGATGCTACTTGGGGAAAGTGAATAGGTGCTACAAGAGATAGGTTCATAATTGCTTGTGGGCAAGCAATTTCTAGCAAGGGAGATTGTAATGTACCCCACCTCTTGATGAAGAGGGTTTGAGAGACTCAGTGGTCTAGTTGTCCCCACTAGACTATAGTCCCATGCACTATGGTGAGAAAGTCAGCTTAAAGCCATCAGCTAAGCTCAATGTTATAATATTAAGTTGACTTTGAAAAGGAAAAGTAACTAAGTGAAATAAAAGACAATGTGAGGGTAAGCTAGGAGTTAATCCTGGGGGTTAACTAACTCAACAAAGAAATAGAATTGAGGTATAAAAGAGAGGAAGGGCACACTTCTCATTCACTTTGGATTATTATTGCATTTTTCTTTGGGCTCTTGAGCACAACAATTTTGAGGGTTTTGAGAATACAAACCCTAGAGGTCAGCTCGGTGGTGAAAGATCCCACCTCACTTGATCCAAGCTTGGTCTCGAGGATGCAATACTCCACCCACACCATTCTACAACAATTACATGTACCATCAACCATCCAGTGAAGAAGCATGACGTAACCTTGGGGGTTTTCAACAAGAGGATGCACCATTGACAGAAGAAATATTTGATCCAGGAGTTTGAGGATGGTTTTGGATTATTGGACACTCGGATTTTCTCTGCAGGGCCTCATCCATCATTCCTAGCATATTTGGAGAGAGGTTTACTTGCCATTTGATTTTTTGTAGCTTGGAAAGAGTTGGAGAGAAGGAGGGCACACTGTGGAAATAAATCTAGGCAGTTTGGAGGGGCAAATCTTCATATTTCAGCTAGAGGATTCACCAGAGGGTTTATCTAGCCCCGATCTACATTTCCAACCAGTTGCATAGCATTTGGAGGCTCCTAGCTAGGATCCCAAATTATTGGGTCTCTGCAGTCTTTAGGAGGGTGCAATTCAGTTTGGAGTTTCATTCATTTGAGGAGCAGATCTTTGTATTTTAGCCTGAGACTTCATGAGGGGGTTTATCTTGCCCCAATCTATCATTCCATAGAGTTTCAAAGTATTTGGAGGCTTCCAGCAGCAGGGCTGAATTATTGGGCTTCTACAGCCAACCACGAGTGCGCAACTTCAGCCAGGGGGGATGGGACTTGAACCATGGAGGGAAAGAAGTTAATATTGTATTGTTGTTCGACTTATTATCTAGCCTTGGGGGCTTATATCTTCAATCTTGAGCATTTTTTAGTAGCTCTTATTCCAGTCAGAGGCTTTACTTGATATTCTTCCATATCTGCAGATCTATTGTACCAGGTTCTCTATATTATCTAAATAAAGGTCAGATCTGTGTTGTTTGGTTCCATAACTGGTGTTTCTAATTATCTCTTGTACTTATTTATGTTGCATCTTCATATATATGTTCATATGCTTTGATAATAAAATATACAAACCATAAATGCAACTTCATGAGAAAACCTGCATACACACATCCAAACAACAGTTGACGGTGAACAATTAGTGTTTCCAACAAATAAATTGGCTTGGGAACATTACAACATCTGGTGCTCAAATACCATGGTTGTTTGCATAGATACATTTAAACAGAAATGGAATTTTTGGACATCACCTCATTGGGTATGACTTATAGATATGTTGCCAAGATCTGGTAGAAATTTAAGCAGAAGAGGTGAGAGTTTGGATCTACAAACTCCTCACAGCTGAAGTAGGGAAAAGGTGGCCCCAACCCACACAAAAATGGAAAGAGAAAAGATGGACACTCTTAGGACAACCAGTCCTATCCGCAACATAAGAAGGGTAATGAGAAGACAAATAAGAACATGGGAAAATGGTGTGAATACCATAAAATCCCTTGGCACAACACTGAAGAATGTCACTTCAAGCAGTCACTCGTGGTCTATTTGAACGCTTCCGAGTCATAGGTCGATTCTGACTTTGAATCAAATCTAGAAGGAGGGAAGTGTATTATCGATGTTGAACCCAATTCCACTGTCGCTACCACCAAAGTCCAGCCAAGTGAAAAAGAAGAACCAGAGGAAGGGGAATACCTCTTTCACTCACAAATGTGGGTAAAGGAGACTCTACTTCATTTCATTGTCGATAGTGGTAGTTAAAAGAACCTGATCTCGACAAAGGTTGTCAAGCAGCTAGACCTACCGATGACACTGCACCCACATCCCTACATTATCGCTTGGCTTTGCCAAGGAAGATACCTATGTGTCAGCCAACAATGTCGTCTACCCTAAGGCATCAAGCCTTTCAAAGACGAGGTATTGTGTGATATTTCTCCCCTTGAAGTTTGTGATGTTATTTTAGGACAACCATATTTGTGGAAACATCATGTTGTGTATGATTCTAGACCCCACAGTGTTATTATTACTTTGGGTAGACAATTGTACAGGATACCAGAGGTAGCATCGCCTACTGCTATTTCTTTAATCTCTACTAATCAATGCAGTAAGGTCATTTCACAGACCAGGAAATTTGTCTTTGTGATTCGTGCTCACAGTAAGCAGAAGGTCACCGCCATGTTTGTGGCCTCTACATAGAGCCTCTCTTTATATAAGAAGTAATTGGAAGGGATTGTGGAAGAGTACATAGACATCTTCTCCTCACCCACCGGGGTACCAATGTACTGCCAAGTCAAGCATCCAATTAATCTAACCCCCAATGCACCTCTAACTATTGGACCGGTCTATCATCGCTCGCTAATGGAAAATGATGAAATCAAGCGTCAGATCTAAGAGCTTATTCAAAATGGGCACATCATACCCAAATCCTCCCCTTGTGGAATCTCGATTGTGTTGGTGCAGAAGAAGGATGGGACCTGGTGACTCTGAATTGATTACAGATCATTAAACAAAATCACAATTAGGAACCGGTACTTGATTCCTAGAATTGATGACCTTCTTGACCAACTCAAGGGGGAAAAGTTCTTCAGCAAGATTGGCCTAAAGTATGGCTACCACCAGGTTCCCATCGAACCAATTGATGTATGTAAGACAACTTTCAAATCTAAATAAGGTCTCTTTGAATGGTTGGTCATGCCCTTTGGCTCAACAAACGCACCAAGCACTTTCATGAGGTTGATGTATGATGTATTGAAACCCTTCACCAACTCTTTTGTGGTGGTATATCTGAATGACATCCTCATCTTCAGTATAACATGGGAGGAGCACATGCGGGATATTCAGTAAGTTTTGAGCACTCTGTGGTAGCACAAGCTATATGCCAACTTGGAAAAATGCTCTTTTGGAATGAACAGGGTCCAATACTTGGGCTACATTGTTGATGAGAATGGGGTACATGTTGTTCCAGCTAAGATCCAAGTCATTTGTGACTAGACAACCCCAACCACACTAACTGAGCTTCAGAGCTTCTTGGTACTGGACAAATTATACCGACGATTTGTGTTGGGATTCTCCTATATTGCATGGGCCCTCAGCCAAGTGACCATGGGAAATGTTAGGGAAACATTCACATGGGGGAAGGAACAACAACGAGCATTTAATGATCTGAATCATCGCTTGTGCTTAGCTCCAGTACTCTCCTTCCCCGATCTGCAACAACCATTCGAGATTGAGACTAATCCATATGACTATGTTGTAGGCATAATTATCACTCAACACGGTCATCTAGTGGCATACCATAGTGAGACACTCTCATATATTATCTGGAAATACCCCACCTATGACAAGGAAATGTATTTCATTGTACAAGCATGTTGTCAATGGATACATTACGTTTTGGGAAAGGAGACGATCATCCACACTGATCAAAAGCCTTTGTAGTTCATACAAACATAGGGGAAGTTGCAGAATGACCAACATCAGAAGTGGTCCACCTAGCTACAACAACTCCATCTCAACATCAAGTATAATACAAGGAGCACAAATCATGTCATTGAATGTCTCAATCAACCTCCTATGGCTGCACTCACCACTTTTCTCCATTCATGTGGACATGAGGAATCTGAGTGGCCCCAACTTTATCAAAAAGATCCAGACTTTGCCACCATCTATCATCTCTTGAGTACATGTGTGAATGTCACCAATTTTCACATTTAGGATGGATTGTTATGCCATCTGGGCCATCTTTGTTTTCTTGCAAGCAAGCGTGCCAAGCTGATTTGGGAAGCCCACTACAGTTAAATGGAAAGACATTTTTGTGTGGAGAAAAATGTGCTCGTTCTACAGAAACATTTTTATTGAAAAACTTCGACAGGATGTCAACAAGTATATCAAATATTTCACTGTTTGTGCCATTTCCAAGTTGGCCATCAAGAAGCAAGGCCTATCTACCCCTCTTCCTACTCCCAAGAAGACTTGGGAATCCATCTCGATGGATTACATGTCTGGACTTCCATCCACCAAGCAAGGAAATGACTGTGTATTTGTGGTAGTTGATCGGTTTTTGAAGATGGCCATCCTGACAGCCTGCAAGAAGAACATCACAGTGGCCGATACTACCAATCTCTTCCTCGAATGAGTGTGGGTCCATTTTTGGATACCATAGACAATCATCTTCGATCACGATAGTAAGCTCCTCAACACATTTTGGTCGAGTCTTTGGTCACTGTTGGACACCAAGCTCACTAAATCCATTGTTTTCCACCCCCAAACCGACAACCAAACAAGGTTGTCAGTCGGATGATTGTGCACATCCTGCGCATGTACAACTCTAAGCATCAGTGTAGATGGGATGAGAGTCTTCCCTATGTTCAACACAGCTACAACAGGGCTCTCCATAGCTCCACCAGCCATAGCCCATTTCAGGTGGACCTAGGATTCCAACCCTTGGGTCCATTGATGTTGCACTACCTCTTGCAACCACACAGGAATATTCCCATGCTCAGTCTAAGACCAAAAAAGCCACCAAATTCATTGAGAAGATTCATCACATCTGCCAATAGGTCCATGATATTTTGCAAAAAGCCAATGCTAAGTACAAGCAACGCCATGATCAACACAAGGTCCGAACCAATTTTAGGTGGGAGACAAGCTCTGGTTACATTTGCAGAAAGAGTGCCTTACAGGGCCCCATCAAAATCTCTTCCCACGACTCTATGGGCCTTACACTATCACTAAGGTTGTGGGTAGCAATGCTTTTGAGCTCAACATTCCACCCTTCCTTGGCTTGCACCCCGTGTTCAATGTGGACCTCCTTCGGCCATATTTTCCACCATTATTAAACACCTCAAATATCACAAAATAGCTGACACCAACAGAGATCAACCCCGACTACATGGAATAAGAATCCACTGATCAGATACTGGACACAAAGGTCAAGGGCACTCGCTAACAAAGGATCTAGCTTTATCGGGTTGGCAAGGCAGGGCAACTCCTAAACCAAGGCAAGTGGCTCACCTGGGGAAAAATTTAGCAGAAGTTTCCTCACCTAATGGGGGAACTCAATGCAATGGATACCATTGCTTCCTAATGGGGGAGGACTGATCAAGGTGGATATTGTTGGCCACCCACCTATTCCAACTGGCTCTTCTTGACAGTTTTTAGTTCAACACGTTCTTCTGTACTTCTTTGTAATTGTGGGTTCTACACTTCTAGGGCTATCTGAATCCCTACACATCTTTGAGGTGGATATTGGTGACCACCCACCTAATCCAACTGGCTTATTTTGTATGTTTTCATGTCAGCACATATTTTTGTACTTCCAGGCTCGTTTTGGGGCCCTAAACAGTGTTTTTTTGGCTCACCACAGTCAAAATGTAGATGAAGTTTGAGTTTGACGACGCAATTCGTAGTTCTAGAAAAGACCTTTCCAACAGGCTATCATGTGCCTAAAATGGAGGTCATATGCAAAAGTTACGACCCTAGGATGTTGAGGTACCAACTTACCCATAGGGGCCCACATAACTTTTGGTGTTTCATCTCCTAGGGTTAGGTTTTTGAATGACTAGGGTTTTTGAATTCATGAGTAATGTTAAAAATGCCTCTAGAGCCTCATTTTAATCATGCTTCTCATATGGATGCGCATAGCAGCCACATCTCTTCTCAAAGATAGCTACCACCATTCGAGCTAGTTGTTTCAGTTCTGCAGTTTTACAGTTTCAACCTATTTCATTTATTCAATAGAAGATATTGTTCAGCGGATATCTATGTTGTTCTCCATATCTCTGTGTTTATTGTATTTAGTCTATTAATTAGTTTGTTCTGCTCCTAAATATGGATCATAAAGATACTACAAAGAAGGCTTGAGGCCAACACAAATGTGTGCCTAACATTAGCAAAATTAAAAGTAAAACAAGAGAACTTCATGTACCGAAAGTGCCCTGACTCCCATCACCTGGTGGAGAATGTGGCTAAGATAGAGTGAAGGCGAATGGATGACAGCAGGTTGGGAATCTCCTCTTTACATACTCACTTAAGAAATAATCAAAGAAATCATCTAGCCGATGACTGAGGATATCCTGGCTAAAAATTTGGTCTACAACATCCCGACGCAATTCGAAAATGAGTTGAAATTGTTCCTTGGAGAAGCCATGCAAGGGAGTCAACTCAAGCATCGCTTCCTTATTTTGAGTAACCACTGTGTCTGGACATGCAGGATTCAGAGCCTCTTCTTAAACTACCATGGGAGCCACATCCTCAAGAATAGGGAAACTCCAATTCTCTTATGGCATCTGGGCAGGAGAATCACCTCTCGCTTGAGTGGAAGGGACTAAGAGACTCTGAGTATCCATGGGAGATACCACCGAGGATTCAATGGTAAGGTGGGGAATTACTATAGGTAATTCCTCCTTTTCTAAGACCGTAGCCCAATCATCCTCGACCCAATTGTGAAGAGTGGAGGGAGACACAACGTAAGGTGAAACAGAGGAAGGTGACGAAGCAGAGGAAGGAGTTGGGAGAGTGTGGTTGGCTAGGAAACAATAATAGGTTGGGTCATGCTTTGGTTTTCCTCTCTCTCTCGACATGATGGCAGTGAAGAAATCAAACAGTCGGAGTGAGGGAAGCAATTGATCAAGAGGATGATAAGACAGGAACAACACTGGGAGAGAAGAGGGATCAGCAAGCAAAACCAAAATGAGATACAATGGACAGATCTCGAGCATAAATGCAACAATATTTCTAGTTCCATCCATGGAAAGAGCCATTAATCCTGAGTTGACAACACTTAGCTTCCTTGCACCTGTGCAAATGCAATCCGACGCCATGCCAAACATGTGCATTAAGTTTCCCATGCGGTCCAGGCTTGCAACCAAGTCCCTAGCATTAATGTTCTACACCAGAGTGAAGTAATGGAGGAAGGCGAAAATTGTTTGCAATGATTCGATTTCCCTCATGTTCACCAAGTGGCACCCCATCCAAGGTATTATTATTG